>JAASGP010000124.1:0-37104 GCA_023334275.1 Globisporangium carolinianum | reverse complement strand
TCTATGATATGCCACGTCGCTGCATCCAACCACACGAGCATCCTTTGCAAGTTAATGCTTCTTGCCCTTTTGCTGCTTCTTCTGGCTCGGATTGAGCGCTGCAGCATGGAGGAAGCCGCCGGTCTCGAGCGTCTCGCGCGCCGCTGTGCAGATGTGCTTGAACCGATCAGGGCCGAGCAAGACGCCACCGAACCAGCGCGTGACGACAACTGCGACGTTCTCGGCCCTTGTGAGCTCGAGCAAGTGCGACAGTTTGCTCCCAGCAGCGTCTTCGCCGTCCTCGTCGTTGTCTTTGATAGTAAAGTCGCCAACGATGCGGTACGCGAGCATGTTGTGGAGCGCGCGCTCGATCTTGCGGTCGTCAAGGAGTACTGCGAGAAACGATCGCACGTCTTCGACGCTCGTCACGGGACACGCGTGACCCTGGAACGTGCTCTTGCGGTCTGTAAACGGTACACCATGGACGATCAACGGCGCGAGTCGCGCTTCCCGCTCAGGGTCGCGGACGCATTGGGCGGTGCGTACACGCGGCCGCAGCGTCTGTGGGTCGGACGTGAATGGCACCGTCGGCTCGGCTGCGTCCAGCAGATCCGCTGGTGTCGTGTCGGTGGTGTCGACTAGCGACAGTGTGGCTGTGAGGTCGTCGACGCTGTTGCTGTCGGCAAAGCGCTCACGGACGCTTTCGACCCATTCGTAGAGACACACTTGGCCACTCGAGCGCTCAAACACGGCGGTCTAGATTCACACACAGACACGTATACACAGAGCCGACGTAGTGTCTGTCAGTCGTGTGTGTACGGCCAATACGAAGCGTATACCACAAGCAGTTATCGTACGAGGTCGTCGATGATCTGTGCGCGCTGTGCGTTCGTGAGGCCGCGCGAGTCGTACACTTCGGCAATCGGCGCGTCGGTGCTCGGGTACCCGAGTGGCAAGTGCACGAGCAACTGGATCGCATGCGGCCCTGGCACGGCGATCGTGAAGCACCGCACGCCACTTGCGTCGTCAAAGTTGGCTTTGAACGCGAAGTCGCCCTCGTAAATCGACTGTGAGTGCGCGGTGTTGCATGATGCGTAAGTGAGCCACAGCAACGACTCGAGTGCGCCAACGTGTACAGCACTGCGCGTCTGCAGCTTTCCGTCCTCATGACGCACCTGCAGCACTTCGATCTCTTCGGCCTGCGATCGCAGCAAACGAAGAGCGCATAGAGGTGATTGCAGCCACAGGCGGTCAGACACTGTTTGCAGCAGCTCAATAGACACTCTGTCGTGCGAGTAAATGACTGCATGCACCTGCAGCTCTGCGTTCAGCTCGCGCGCGTCCGCCATGCCGCTGCTAGTCGTCGTCGTCGAATGCTGTGTGTCGCAGCGTGTCAAGACTGAAGCAAATCAATTACCTGCGGCTCAAATCGCGAGTATGTGCACTTATCGCATCTAAATACGCAATAGCAAATAATAAGCGAGATATCGAGCTGTTTGTGGTGCACCACGACTTGCATGGTCAACGTCTGACCCGCCACATCGTCGTCGCACGCGTGGTCTCTCTCTCGCTCGCTCTGCCACGCACGATGGCAACTACGAGCACGACTGCGGGTAGCAGTAGTGACGCACCATCCACCACGACGCTGCTGCAATCGCCGCTGCCATCATCACCTGAGGCAGCTGTCAGCACCGACGCGTCGAGCGACAAGAAGCGCGCACTCGCACATACTGTCGCGCCATCATCCGCGACCGACAGTCTGCAGCGCAAGAAGCAGCGCAAGCGCGACAAGCACGCAGCGATGGCGACTGGCGACTGGGACCGCTGCATGTTCCGGCTCGTGCGCAAGAACCGCTTTTGCAACATCGAGAGGTCCGTGTGCATCGTAGAGAAGAGGGCCATTGCAATGCAGCAGGCACACAACAACAGCTAACGCATGTACTGCGGCGTTGGCTGGACGTGTATGTATGTGTGCTGAGCAGGATCGCAGGCGTGCAGTTCTGTGGGAACCACTTGCCTGCGGACGCTGGTGTTGCGAGCAAGAAGGCGCAAAAGTTCAACGCGAGCGGTCGCCAGCGCGTGCCGTGCCCTGTCGACGCGCGCCACACAGTGTACACGTACGACCTCGCCAAGCACGTGCTCGTGTGCAACAAAGTCAAAGACGCGGCCGCGATGCGGCAGCTGCCATACTTTGTCGAGAACATCAACTCGGGCGTGCACTGTACTACAGCAGCAGCAGTTGCAGCCGACGATGCCACCAGCACAACGAACGACGATGACACCAGCAGCGCAGAAGCACCCAGACCAAGCAACAATGACCACTCGAGTCTGAGCGCCACGGAGGCTCAAGGACTCGTTGACAAGCTGGTACGAAGATGTTCCGTATTTCTTGCGTTCTCTGGTACTCGGGATTGCGTTCTCTAGCACTCACGATCTTGTTTCGTCGTTGTTATTGTTGTTATTGTTGTTGCTGCCATCGGTGACGTGCGCAGCTCGCAATCGACTTTTGCAACCTCGTGCAACGCATCGACGCTGCGTACGCGCGATGCGTTGGCACAATCCCGCTGCAGAAGCTCGCACACGCATGCTGCGACGCACTGCTGGCCGAGAAGACACGTGCCGGTGCAGCACCGAGTCTATTGCGCCACATTGCACAGCAAGCGTCGATCCTCGGCCACATGGAGCGGCTCGAACTGTTGCGCGACGCTTCGGCAGTCGTCGTCGAGCTCGGCGCAGGACGCGGTATGCTGTCGCTCGCACTCGCACAGACGCGCACAGACAGCACGTACGTGCTCGTGGACCGCGCGCACTCGCGCGGCAAAGCCGACCGGTTCATCGCAAGTGCCGACGTTGAGACCGAGACCAATACTGCTGAGGCTAAATCGCCGGTTAAGACGCGCGTCGTGCGTGCCAAGATCGACATTCGCCACCTGAACTTTGCAGGCATGCGCGAACTGGATGATGCGCCAGTCGTGTGCATGTCGAAGCACCTCTGCGGCGTCGCAACCGACTTGTCGCTGCGTGCGATCACACAGACGCTGCCGCGCAGTCACAGCGATGTTGTCGACACACAAAACAGTGTGAGTCCGCACTTTCGTGGCCTCGCGATCGCGCTGTGCTGCCACCACGTGTGTGCGTGGGCGGACTACGTCGCCCCCGCGTTCTTTGAGACGCAGGGCTTCACGCCGTCCGAGTTTTCACTGCTCACGAGCATGACGTCGTGGGCGACGTGCGGCATGGGTCTCGCAGGTGACACGGTCGAGTTTGCGCTCGGCATGAGCAAAGCCGACCGCGTCGTACTTGGCCGCAAGTGCAAGCGCATCCTCGACGCTGGTCGCGCTGCGTACCTCGAGAGCTTCGGACTGCACACGCAGCTCGTGCACTACTGCGACGAAGCCGACAGCATTGAGAATTGTTTGCTGCTTGCGTGGCGCTAGTGACAGAGAACTCGACAAATCCGACAACGCGAGCGAGCAAATAGCAACTGCGTGCCAGTGAATACAAAACAAACAGCAAACAACAAAAGCAACATTGCTACCGCCATAGAACGAGCAACTCGCTGAAATTGCCGCAATTTACTGTTCTGCTAGACAAACGCAATGGCATTGCTACCTTGACAGACGTGTGTGTGCACTCACGGACTCACCGGTGCTGCAAGTTGATTGCGATCTGGCGGCGCGCAACGCGTTTGTTGCGCGAGCCTTCGCCGCTCGGATGCAATGGCGGCCGCGCAACGCTGAACGCACTGTCGTCGTCGTCGAGCGCGAGGTCGTCGGACGCTGCAAAGATGTCGTCGCGACTCGCTGCCACGAGCTTCTGTATGCAGCAATAGTGACATAAGTCAGTGTGAGTACATGCAGCAGTCAGCAGTCAGCAATCGCTCGCTATCGGTCAACGCACCGGGTCCTGTCGGTCGCTCTCTTGCGTCACGAGCTGGTACTGCACCGGTGGGAGCCGCACGCCGTACTCGTTCGAGATCGGTGGCAACGGAATGCTATTGCGCTTGTCTGCGAGCTCCATCATGAGCTGCATAACGACGACGAGAGAGCCAGCACGCACGTATACCACGAGTCAGTTACAAGTCGCACATGACGTGCTCCCATCATCGTCGGTTGTAGCTGCTCACCTCGCGCGATGGCAGCTGTGCGTAGTTGTGGTTCATGCGCGACGCAATCGCGAGTCGAATGTCGTCAGCATCGAGCGTCTGCTTGTCGGCGTACGCCGAGTACTCTTGCGCATCGAGCAGGATCTCGGTTACGTAACCTGCGAGTCGCACGTAGCTTCAGTGGACTGTAGAGAGCAGCAGAGACGCCATACACTACACATTCGAGCGCACGTACGGTGGACAAACTCTTGTAGTTGGCTCACAACGCGTGGGTCGTGGCGCTCAGCACCCATGGACGCGAGGATGTGCTGCATCACCTGCGCGTCCATCGGCAATTGCTCGCCAGCGTCGCGGTCATTGCGGTCGCCGTCGTCTTCGTGGATGCCTTTGAGGTTCTTGAGCTTCAGCGCGGCTTCCGTGCCAGTCGCTGCAGCGCTGCTGCCGTTTGTCTTTGCGAGCGCCGAGCTCTTGGGCTTGCTCGTGCCGGTGCCTGCGCTGGCTGAGCCGGTCGACGTCGACGTGCCATCTGTCTTCGCCATGCTAATTGGACGTTTTGGAGCAAATGACTGAGTGTGTGTGTGTGTTGAATGGGGAAGATGTGATGTAATGTAGATGTCGTATGAAGTACGATCATGAGAACACTGGGCACATTCGATAACGTACGATATCATTCTCAGTACCAACCTCAGCAAAAAACAAAACACATTCACACAAGTCGCAGATTACAGTAGCAGCCCTAATTGCATGTACCCGATATCGAACGCAAAGCGATGGCGTGTGCATGTACGCATGTGAATACAGCTACTACTCGTCAGCTCCGACCGCATCCGACTCGCTTTACTTGTCGGCAATGCCGCCGTGCGTGAGCTGGAGCGGGTCCAATAGCTTGTCGAGCTCGTCAGCCGACAGGTCCGTAAACTCGATCGCGACGTCTTTGACGCTCCGACCATCCTTATACGCGGTTTTCGCAATCTTCGCCCCCATTTCGTAGCCGACAATCGGGTTCAGTGCGGTCACAAGGATCGGGTTCTTGCCCACGAGCTCCGACACGCGCGTCTCGTTGACTGTAAAGCCAGCGATCGCTTTGTCCGCAAGTACGCGACACGCGTGCGACAGTAGAGCCAGCGACTGCAACACGCTGTTTGCCAGCACTGGCAACATCACGTTGAGCTGGAACGAGCCAGACTGGCCAGCGATCGTCGCGGTCACGTCGTTACCGATGACTTGCGCACACACCATCGCGACTGCTTCGGGGATCACGGGGTTGATCTTGCCGGGCATGATGCTCGAGCCGGGCTGGAGAGCCGGCAGCACAATCTCGCCGAGCCCTGCGATTGGTCCTGAATTCATCCACCGCAGGTCGTTCGAAATCTTCATCAGACTGACTGCAAGGACCTTGAGTTGCCCGCTAAGTTCGACGATTGCGTCCGGCGCACTTAGCGCTTCAAAGAGGTTCGCATTCTGTTCGAATCTGGTGCTGGAGCTGAGCTGTTGCGTTAAGTTCGCACAGACTTTCGAACCAAATTGCGGGTGCGCGTTCACGCCAGTGCCGACTGCTGTCCCGCCAATTGCGAGGAGCCGCACGCGCTCGAGTGCGGACGTGACGCGCGCAATGTTCTTCGTGATCTGCGACGCCCAGCCGCCGAGCTCTTGGCCCAACGTGATCGGCATGGCGTCCATCAAGTGCGTGCGACCAGTAATCACAACGTCGGCGACGCTCTTGGCTTTCGTACTTAGTACAGACACAAGGTGGTCCATTGCCGGCAGCAGCTGTTCCGTTGCTTCGAGGTACGCAGCAACGCTAATCGACGTTGGCACGACGTCATTCGATGACTGCGACATGTTGACGTGGTCGTTCGGGTGCACGCGCTTGCCAAGCGTTCTGTAGGAGTCATCCATACAGTCCGTCACTGAGTGGGTCAACAGGTCCTAGCATTGGGCAGATGGACGTACTTGGACGCGACGGTCGCAATGACTTCGTTTAGGTTCATGTTCGTGCTCGTGCCGCTGCCGGTTTGGAAGATCGAGATCGGGAACTGGTCGCTGTAGCGCCCGTAGTTGCTGACAATGTCGTCGACCGCGCTATGGATCGCTTGCGCCATCTCAGCATCGAGCAAACCGAGCTCGAGGTTGGCCGACGCACACGCTTTCTTCACCTGCGCCATTGCGGTGATAAGGCGCGGCGTGAACGGGTGGCCGAATGGGAAGTTGTCGACTGCGCGCTGCGTCTGCGCCGTGTACAGCGCATCGATCGGGACGTTCACGACGCCCATCGTGTCGTGCTCCTGGCGAAACGCATTGCTCGAGTCGGCCATCGTAGTGAGTGCGAGAGCGTGTGGTGGTAGCGAGCGCGTGGTGAGCTTCAGGGGCGAGTTTGGGAATGAGCTTTGTGTGTCAGCTGTTGGTGGTTTTGGTGCTTGGGTCAAAACAGATGCAGCAAATAAATCGCACATGATGCATACAAACAGCAAGTATGCCGTCGACATGCAAAGATGCGCGTGATGACAACACAAATGTGCGATGCATGCGCGACAGTCACAGAAAACCGACGCAAAAGTCTACAATGATGTCCACTTTAGACTATACAAACGCATAGCGTGTGGAATTGCTGTTGCGGAGCGCTGATGTTGAAGTCACAGCATGTTGCAGTCCAGCATGACGACGACGACGACGCTGCGCATGCCGGTGGTAGTGCGAGTGATCCCACACTGCTGTGCTGCTGCTGCTTTCATGCAGGTGCGTCTGCAGCAGACATGCTGTCAAGTGCACATGCAGTTCGATCGCATCCTACACGTGTCGGGACGACCAGGACTTGGAGTCGAGAGCGCTTGGACGAGAGCACATCGAGCGCGTCGCTGTCGTTGCCGATAGCGACGGTCGTGGAGACAGCGCACGGTGCTCTACGACACAAATGCGTTCTGCATAGACGCGACTGGAAGTCGCAGGCACCGATCTCCAGCGCACCGCTTGTCACTCAAAGCAACTGCTTCCTATCGTGAGGTCGAGCGCGCGAATGTGCTTCGTCGTGTGCGCGAGCGTCGCGTGCATCGACTGCTGCTGGTGCTGCTGATGCGTTTGCTGCTGGTGTTTGCGGCTTGCAATATGCGGCAAGCGCTCGACGCTCGTGGCTGCACAGCCCGACGTCCTATTGCGATCCAGTTGGCCAAGGCTCTTGCTTGCTGGCATGCGCTTGACGCTGTTGCTATCGCCATCGTCGTCGGCACACTGCTCGTCTACGGTTGCTGCAATCGTAACTCTACAGCGACGGCTGCAGTGCTCGTCCTGCCAACGCATTGCGTGACCACCACTCAGTGCCTCACACGCGTCGCGCACTTTACGGCGCTGCGCGCGTTTCGAGATGTGGTCAGTGAGGTACCGATGCTGCTCAGCATCGCTCTTTGTCATTGTTGCTGTTGTCGTTGCTGCTGTGACGCGTGCGAGGCGCTCGCGCATCTTGACGTTTTCTTGCGCGAGCTGCTGCTGTTGGCGCCGACGCACACGTGCGTTCGTTGCGCGAGGTGCGTTCAACACGTCGTCCGAGAGGTGCGAGACGTCCAACTGCTTGTGCGATCGACGGTCGTGGATCTGCTCGAGTCGCTCGAGCAGCAGCAAGTTGTGCTGCGCAATCACGTCGCGCCGGTCTGTGTGTGGTAGATCGATACAGCGTCAGAGTCGCAGGTCATTGCTGGCCGATTGGTTATTGACACAGTCTGACACGCACTGCACCTTGCGCTTGCTGCAGTCGCTTGGCGTTGCTTCTAGCTGGAATGTCGTTGTCTTGACTCCGAACGATGGCGCAGTGCCGAATCGTAGGCTGTGCGTTGCATACGCGCGCTGCGTCGCGCAGTCGCTGCGCCTCGTAACGCGTCGCAGTCAGCACGTTCGTGTCGCCAAAGTGGTAGTCCGCGACGTACGCGAGCGCTGCGTGCTTTGGACTCTTCATTGCGCGTGTCGTGGGTACGACGCACGCCCAGACACAGACGCACGCACGCACGCACGCATACAACACGTCCAAGCGTGTCGGCGTGTGTAGTGCGGTAGGTCTGATCTGCAGTGGTATGCGATTGCTCGTATAAGCAGAGGTCTATTAGTGATGCTTGACGATCATCAGTGGAGGTCTATTATTAGCGTCTGACACGCTTGCGGTCGTTTGCAACATCTGCATCCTCCTCCTCGTCGTCGTCAAGTAAATGGCGCGTGCTGGCGCTCGCTTCGACGAGGTCGAGGCGCTCAGTCGCTGGGATGAACGCATACAGCGCACGCCCAAGCATCGACGACTGCGTGCGCTTCCAGACCGTGAGCGTATCGACACTCGAGTGCCACGACGGCAGCGGCACTTGCAGCACTTTGTGGTACACAGTCGCGAGGTGCTCCTGGAACTCTTTTGCCGACGTACGGCCCCTATATTCGTGTGTGAAGTGGCAAACACGTTAATACAAAACAGCAGGTCGACAGCGTTATTGCCACTTCAACACACCGTCGATCGTACCAGGCGCCTGGGAGACACAGCGTCTGCCCAAAGAGCTCGCCAACGTGCACGACCGTGTCGCCTGCGTAGTTGTAAAGACTCTCGAGCGCCATCGACGCGTCGCTGTCCTCAAAGTCGTCCGGGTAGCACAGAAACAGCGTGCGGTCCGCGTGCTTGCGGAGGTCCTTCGTATATGGATATACGAGCGAGTATGTGAACAAGTGAGTGTACAGTATACAGATCGACCACCCAGCACTGCTTCGAGCCACTGGTGCGTACTTTGGGCGTGCCTTTGCGCACGTCGGTCCAGTAGATCTGCTCGACTTCGACCTCATC
The DNA here is from genome assembly GCA_023334275.1 of Globisporangium carolinianum. Taxonomy (NCBI): domain Eukaryota; phylum Oomycota; class Peronosporomycetes; order Pythiales; family Pythiaceae; genus Globisporangium; species Globisporangium carolinianum. The sequence goes on along the minus strand of JAASGP010000124.1, from coordinate 28,216 downwards.
GTCGTCGTCCTCTTCGGAGTCCTCAGCGCCACTCTGTTCCTGTGCTACCTCAGTCGCCTCCTCATCGGACACGTCGTCGTCGTCGCTCGCAGTCGCCGACAGCTGCTCGCCGTCGTTCTCGTCCTCATTGTTCGAGTCAGCAGCTGCCTGTTTGTCATCGTCATTGTCGTCGCCAGCGTCGTTGTCGTCGTCACTCGCGACATGCAGGTCGTAGCAGACAATGTCGACGCCGCGGAGCTGCAGGAGCTTGCCCCAGTAGCCACTGCCAGCGCCCATCTCAACAATCTGCAGTGTGTACAAGCAGACAGACAGAGAAAGAGATGAGAACAGTCGCTGGTCAGCTTCACGATGCGCACGCAAGCGACCGCGATCACAGCGAGACGTACTGGTCCATAGTGCTTGAGGATGCGCAGCGCACGCTCGTCTGGGATCGCCCACGAGTACTTCTGTAGGACAGCAGCAAGGCGGCAGCAGCAAAAGTAGCGGCACAGCGAGTGAGCAGCGTGAGGATGCATCTAGCTACCCATACAACAGACGACGCAATGCACTGACCATCGCGACGCGCACGTCGAACGACGCATAGAGCTTCGCACGCGTCGTCTCGTCGATCGCTGGGTCAAACACATCATAGAGCTCCTGCCGACGCGTGGCGCAAAAGTCGCGATAGAAGTCGAGGTACGGATTGCTCGTCGCTGTGAGCGCAAGCACCTCGGCGTGCTCCTGTTTGTGCTCCTGCTCATCCGAGTCGCTCATCGTGCTTGCTGCTCACGCACAGTGCGAGCGGCAACAGTCGCAATTGCTGGTCAATGGCGTTCATGTGGTCCATACAAATCTCCGCTATCCTGATTTGTATGATACGCTTTCATCAAATATCACAATAGACAATGGCTAACAATGCGTGCAGTGGTGTATTTCGTGACTGTTTGGCGTACCCACGAATGCTGCTGTAGTCCATAGTACTGACTCAACACACTACGCCGCAAGCAGCGGCCGCGTTTCACTAGTCGCGTTCGTGTACTTGGACGTCGACATCGGTGGCGACACGCTCAGAAAGCTGCAGCTCGACAGCGATCGGTACCGCGAGTGCACGCGCGTGCCGCAAAAGAACACAATGAGCAAAAGAACAGCAAGGCAGACCCCGAATGCCGTAAACGGACTGCAGACGTGCATGCCAGTTGCTAACGTGCCGCCAACGACCGAGACAGTGCCAACGACCAGCGCATACGGCAAAATGCTCCGGATGTGGCTCTGCAGTGGAATGTTCGCAGCGAGCGCTGCGAGGATCGACGTGTCGGCGATCGGCGAACAGATGTTCCCAAACACGGCCGACCCGAGGATGCTCCCGAAGCACTGCCGCAAGTTCGTCGCGTCGCCATTCGAGATCGAAAACGACAGCGGCGCGATGATCGGAAACAGAATCGCCATCGTGCCAAACGACGAGCCAGTTGCAAACGACACGACAAAGCACAGGACGGACGCAATCGCTGGGAGATACGCTGGCGCAATCGCATCGCCAACAGCTGTCGCGAGGAACGGTGCGACATTCACTTCTGCAATGACCGTGCCAAGTGCCCACGCGAGCACGAGCACGAGCGTCGGGTCGAGCACGTCCTTGACGCCTTCGAGCCAGGCTTTTGTTGCTTCGTCGAGCGTGACAATGCGCTGAAGTAGCAACAAGACAACAGCCAGTACCCAGCCAGCTGCTGACGCGCGAATGAGCGCAGCGACCGAGTTGCAGTTGCTCAGAGCGTCGAGGAGGCCATAGTCGTTCGCCTTATATCCGTCTGGGTCAGCGGCGTCGAGGCGGCTAAAGCCGTCGAGGATCATGCCGCCAAACGTGAGCACAATGATGGCTACAAATGGCACCACTGCGTTCTGCCACCGCAGCGGCTTGCGCGTGTCGGGCTCGAGTGCTCCGAGCTCTGGCCGCGGACTCGCGCACGGCCCCAAGTCGACTGGCGTCAGGTAGCCAGTTTGGATCGGCGACGCGGCAGCGTCTTTTTCAAACTGGACCATCGGACCAAAGTCCTTTTCGCAGATGATTGTAATGAAGATAAAGCCGATAAAGAGGATCGGGAAGAACCGGTAGTGCAGGCACGAGAGGCACGTCACGAACGGGTCCCAGTCGAGGTCGAGGTCGCGCAATTGTGCTGAGACGTAGCCGATCTCGACTCCGATCCACGAACTCACTGGTGCTGTATGTGTGGTGAAGTAGCATAGTGCATTCATGTCAGCAAGCAAGCATTGCCGCCAGCTATTCGGATATACGGTCACGTCGGAGACAACGATATCTAACCCAGCAAGCTGTCATGTCGGCTATACGGTCACACCCAGACGTACCCATGGACGGCAGACAGACGCCAATGACGTGGATGATTGCTGCAAACTTTTCGCGGCTCACGCCAGTTTGGCTCAGCACTTGGCGAAGCGAGTTGCCAACGATCAGGATGCACGAGTAGTCGTCAAAGAAGATGACGAGACACAGGAGCCACGTCGAGAGCTGCATCCGAAGCGCAGTCGTCATGTATTCTTTCGCGAGTAACGCGAGGCCGTGGCCGCCGCCGCCCTTTTGAACGACGCCGATCGTGCCGCCGAGGATGATCGTGAACAGCAACACGCCGGCGTGGCCGTCGTCGACAAACGCATTGACCCAGTAGTGGTCGAATGTCCGGAGGAAGCCGGTGAACGGATTGCCCTGTGCGACGATCGTTGCGCCGCACCAGATGCCGGCGAGCAATGCAACGAGCACTTGGCTCAGCACGGCCGACATGACGAGCGTCACGACTGGCGGTAGGAGCGACAAATACGCGGGTGTCACAAATACTTCAGTCGTTGTAGCGACGGTAAAACGGATAGTCGCGTCGGTGTCGGATAGTAGAGCATCCGAGCCATTTGCTGGTGTACGCGGCCGCGAAGCAACATCGGAGACTGTTGTTGTGACGGTCTGTGTGCCATATGCGTGCAGCAGCAGCTTCGGTGCAACATGTGAGAACCGCGTGTGGAGGTTCCCAGCAGCATCGACGGTCTCAAACGTGCCGTTGCGCAGCAGCACGCCATGGGCGTCTTCGATGCGGTACGTCAATACGCGCGGGTACACCGAGCCTATGTATGGCGGATATGCGTACGAATGGGTGGCTGTCAGTAGCGCAAGCAGCAGATAGTGAGCAGCTAGCTACACTGCTGATGTGGGACGCACCGTTCTTGAGCTCCGGCAGCTCGATCGTCGCTGCGAACGGCACTTGCTGCAGGATCACAGTCGGCGTCTGAACATACACACAAGAAGGTCGTGAGTGCTCGCACTACTACTAGTGACTCGATTCGCTGCAGTCAGACAGCGCATACGTACGAGGAGCTGCACAGCAGGCGCCGGTGCTTTGGCGGCCACGAAACACGTGAGCGCGACTGCAGCTGCAAGTGCGAGCGCAGCGACGCGGCGCAGCGAGAACGAGTACGACGCGGACATGCGCATGCTAGCTCGAGCGCTCGCGTGCACTCAACACCTCGTTCGACTCGAGCGGGAAGGAGCGGTGGTGGTGAGGTCGGCAGAGAGTCAACTGACTCGCAATTGCTTTGTTGTAGGTGTTTGCTGGTCATACGCCGCACGTTTAGATTCGCGTCGTAGATAGCACATCTGTATGTCATGCAGGAATGTAAACACGCTTGATTCTCAGTATACACCTCCAGCATTCGATCGATGTTATACATGCTACAAGTCTCCGATGGGAATGCGCACAAACATGATTTGTAGATTCACATTTCGAGACTGCGCCACACCACACGACACACACACACACTGAGGTTGTAACCAGACTGGCAATGCGGATGTTGAAGCGACCTGGATGCTGCTGCTTGTCGTCACGCTGCAGTTGCGCGCGAGCGAAAGACCGCGTTTGCTGGGTAGCGCAGCAGTGGCAGAATGTTCGTCCAGCGAAACATCTGCGACAGGATGCACGTCGAGAACCAGACCGTGACGAGCACACAGACTGACGCTTCCGAACTAAAGTAGGCAAACACCTCGGCCTTGCCGTACAGCGGCGCTGTGAGCTGCCCAAACACGCTGATAATGAACCTGTTTGTATCGCCAGTCAGTCACAAGCAGACGAGTCAGTCGTCGGATTGCGCCAGCAGGAACGCCCTACGATGACGCAATGCACCAAGTCTGTCTGTCCACATACACACACATACAGTTTGTGGGTCGCGTGGTACACGACGCTCGACCAGATGATGTAGCACGAGTTGCCCTGGATCCAGCACATGATGATGCGCGAGCCGACGAGCAGGAGCGTGAACGCCGCGAGCACGTACGCGACGTGGAACGTGCGTGTCTCGACGACAGCGTAGCCGGAACCGGCAGGTACAAGCTCGAGCGCATCGACGAGGATCATCGGCCAGTGCCAGAGCGCCCAGAGCAGCCCAGTAGCAGCTGACGCAAGGAGCGCGCTGTGGCTGAACACGATCTCGAGCGCTGTTACAGTACGAATATCAGTATGGCAATCCGATCTTTCCACAGAGCCAGTCGTCGTATGGCTACATGCGGAGATTGCTTACCTGGATACAGCGATCCGCTCCAGCCGATTTCCTGCACGACTGCAAACAAGAACCAGCTGCAGCCTATGATAGTGCGAGTCATAAGCAGTAGCGAGGCAGTCAGTTAGTAGGCAGTCAGTAATAGTAGCCATTACTACACTCACATACATACCAATTGGACGAAGACCCATGGCGAGGCCGACGTCGTAGCGCTTTGGCGGCAAAGGGTCCCAAAAGATCCCGAGGATGGCGATGTAAAAGACGTAGAACACGAGACCCGAGTCGAGCGCTTCGACGTCGTTGAAGCTAAAGACCATCTCGAGCTTCTGCACAAACACGCGGTTGAACTATAGGCGGCAGTACAAGCGAGAGATAACGCGCGTACTTAGTCGACACGTTGCCTTCACTACAATAGGCAACAACAGTTACTACCAGTCGCACTATATGATACATGAATGCATGGCGACGCACCGGGTTGACCATGCGCGTTGCTGCTGTGAACGAGAACGCAGCGAGTTCGCACAGTACAGGAATCGCGTAGCTCAGGAGCGCGAGCCGGAGCATTGCGCGCGTCGGGAAGAACTTGAACAAGTGGTGGAACGGCGGGATCGTCCAGTGCGGCGGTGTGTTGCACGCCTGCAGGCGCTGATCGGCGACTAGTGTGTGTGTGTGTGTGTATAGACATACAGTTAGAGAAACAGAGATGAGCGTATCATGCGCCATACAGACATATAAGTACGCACTATGGCGCAGTGCGAGCGACGCGACAGCAGGGCTGACGGTCCAGAGCGTGCGGCACGCAAACACGACGGGACTTGCAGGGTCGAGGCCCCACTCTTTGCAGAACACGAGACCCGTGATCGCGAGCACGACCATCGAAAAGAGCGCGACGACGTACGCGAGCACGGCGTCGCGATACGCGCAGAGCACGTCGGACGAGAACATGCCGTGGAAAAAGTAGTTCGACGCGCCGCGACCGTTGTGGTGGTACTGGTGCGCGGGCTGGATGAGCGGGTAGTACTCTTCCCAGATGTTGTTCTTGTCGCCACCAGCCTTCGCCTTTGCGTTGGTGCTGCTGTTGACGGATCCGCTGGCATTCACAGAACCTGCTACTGAGTTAGCGGCAGCAGTCGATACGGACGACGACGTTGACGATGCTGATGCAGGCGGCGTGTCGACTGGTAGCGAGCTCACGTGGATGAACGAGCCGTAGTTCGTCGGTCGCGCTGGCGCGAGGCTCTGCGCGTGCCGCTTGCTGCTCGCACTGCCTCGCTTTCCCATGGGTCACAGCGACGATGACGGTAGTGGTTTGTGGTGACTCACACACGTGAGCGGTGAACGTGAGCGTGTCTCTTCGATAGACAGACAGGCGAGTAGATGAATCGACGGGCACGTCGTGGGCAGTGGTGTATGTCGGTGCGTGCAGGTTCGCGTTGGTGCTTGGAGTCTGCTTCGGTAGCTCACTAAGCGCACGAACGAATCCGCTTGGCAGTGCAAGGAGGACGTATAGTTGTTTCGCGGACACAATTCGCCATCAGGATACTGGAAGGAAGGTGACATTGCGATTGAAGTGATCTAGTCAATTTTGTCTGTTTTTGTTGCACGCGACTGATTTTACCATAAAAAGCGATTGCGCAAAACGGATAATTAGACTATTTACACCTGAGATATCACAATCTAGTGGGCCAACAAAATAGGCTAAAACGACAATTCCGAGGTTGCGCTGTTCTGATCGTCGTGTCCTGGACCTTGCAAATTTCCGATAGTTGTAGTTTGATTCGAGTAGCACTTCGATTCGTTACTTTATATTGTCAAACGACGACTGTAGTAACCACAAGTAGAGCAGGCAAGCAATATGTGTATTACAACTGAATATACGACTATTCCAATCGTCGAGAACGAGCAATTCTGCAAATAGACGATATAATCATTATATGGCACAACATCGACGTTGCTCGAAGAACAACCAGGCGCAGATTGTAGCACTAGTACTGGGTCTTTGTTACTTCTTTTGAACATTTGGACATATTCGCTATAGCACGCTTGTGCAACTTTGAGCACGAAATGAAACAAAAATATTGTAAAATAGATTCATCGATGTCAATACATTTTCCAACTATCCCGTTTTTTGTGTAGTATGATGATTTGATACTGTAAGGGATATGTATTGTACATATTACATTCTTACCGCCAAAACGAAGTTGTGTACATTTCATTGTAACAGTAACTAAATATTCTGTCGGTTTTGAAGCTCATCTTCTTTGTACATAATGTCACTCGTGATTGCTCTGAGTTTATTCGGATACATAAATCCAAGTCTCGATTGCAGTGTACAGAACGATACAGAACTACATTTCTCCCATTTATTTAGCATTGTGGTGAAACATAAATGAGATACTCAAATCATTGTGAATTACTATTCGTTCGATCATACAATGCTAATCTCGCTAGCTGTCAATTGCACGTAATCGAATGTTGGCGAAAATGTCTGTTTCAAACATTCGCCAGATATTTGTTGCTGAGATTGGTAACGGAATACTCGGCGCTATTATTACGATTTGCGTTGGAAGTCGGACAGGTTCTCTCTTGAACAACTGTCAGGCGTTTTATTGTTGCGGGTCACTTCACGAGATGACGTCAACGTAAAGTCGCTCGAACGTCGCCGACGTGAGCTGAATACGCGCGCTGCCCACCCATTCTGATAATGTGTCGCTTGTTTGACGACCTGCGTCTTGGCAAGGATCGAGTGCTTTCACACGGACGTCGAACGCACGCCTGCAAGCCATCTGAACAACACTGGCGGCGTCAAAGTGTACAGCGACACAATGAGACGGATCGTCCGAATCAGGTTTGGAGGCGCTATCAACCGTCGAGCGTCCAGCAGCCGCATCCGCAGCAATATGTCGCAATGCTGCTGCATGCGTCGGTTCGCTATCGATGTCAACAGACGCACCCAGCAATACCGAGCACGAGCAAACTCTGAGCCAAACGGGATGGATAATGCGAGCGCTCAGAGCGACAGCAAGCGCGGTTCGCGCCAAATGGGCAAGCAGATGCTGCCGAGTCTGTCGTTGCGCTGTCTCGTATGGTTGCATGAGGTCGTCGAAGCCGTCAATGTTATCCGAGGTCGTCGCAATCAGAGATTCGTGCTTACTACCTCGGTTCACTATACCAAGTGCGCTTAGGGTTTCGACGGTCCTTGTCGCACGCTGCTGATTGGCTCAAAACACGAGTCGGGAGTGTTGGTTCGTACGTCCTAGCATGTCGAATCCAGCACAACGCAAACGACGAGCGAGGTCCAGCAGTCTCCGCGACGACGAGCTCACTTTGATTCACCAGCGTCTCCGAAGCAAGCCGAACGCCACGCACTCGACGAAGAACGCAGACGAATCCCTCGCTGCCGACTACTACCTCTCCCCTTCGTCTTCATCTCCAGCTCGCACTGACACACTCCTGAACTTGCGCCGCACCAAGCAACACAGCTCCAGTTCAGCGACAGCCATGTCACCGACGCCATTCATCTCTACCAAACCCGCCGACACGCCGCTGCATGCACGGACGCGCAACGCGAGCGGCTCGACGCGCCGGCGCGTGCTCGTGACTGGCGCTGCCGGCTTCATCGGTTTCCACACTGCAAAGGCGCTGCTCGAGCGCGGCGACGACGTCGTCGTCGTCGACGAGCTCAACGACTACTACGACGTCGCACTCAAGCAGTCGAACCTCGACTTCCTCGTCGCGACGTTCTCGAGCGAGCGCGTGTACGTGTACATTGGCGACCTCGCGGACCAGCAGCTCGTGCGCCGCGTCCTCAAAGAGACGAAACCCGACGCAATGATCCACCTCGCAGCGCGCGCTGGCGTGCGGCCGAGCATCGACAACCCGCTGCTGTACATCCACTCGAACGTCACGGCAACAACAGTGTTGCTCGACGCCTGCCGTGAGCACGGCATCCAAAAGTTCGTGTACGCGTCAAGCAGCTCCGTGTACGGTGGGAGCCTCGCGTCCGAGTTCCGCGAAGACGACGTCGTCGACTTCCCCGTGAGTCCGTACGCCGCAACGAAGAAGACGTGCGAGCTCTTGGCCCACACGTACCACCACCTGTACAAGATCGACACGATCGGTCTGCGGTTCTTCACTGTGTACGGCCCGCGCGGTCGTCCGGACATGGCGCCGTTCAAGTTCATGGACCGCATTGCGCGCGACGTTGCGATCGACCAGTACGGCGACGGCAGCTCGTCGCGCGATTACACGTACATTGACGACATCGTCCAGGGCGTCGTGCTGAGTCTCGACAAGGGCCATGGCTGCGAGGTCTTTAACCTCGGGAACGGCAACCCGATCTTGTTGACCGACTTTATCGCAACGATCGAAGGGCTCGTTGGCAAGAAGGCGAAGATCAACTACCTCCCGGACCAGCCCGGCGACGTCCCACGCACTGCGGCTGACGTGTCGAAAGCGAAGAAGCTGCTCGGATACGAACCGACGACGCCGCTCGCTGCAGGACTCGAGAAGACGTGGGAGTGGTACTCGGCGTTTTACATGCCGTCGACAGCAGCAGCAACTGCGTCGTCGACAACAACAACGACAATGACGACAACAACAACGTCGCTGCAGTAGAGGAATCACACGTGCGATTGTGCGTGTGTTTGTATGTGCGTATAGGATGCGAACGAACGAGCGAGCGATCGGCGACAGCAGCATCGCTGGATGCGACTCGGTTTAATATGAAACGACAGGTGTACATCTACCTCTTGCAGCTTTGTATGCGTACAGATCGATGCGCAGTCGCTGTCGTCCTGTACACACTACGACAGCCTTATCACAACCCGAGCCAACACAGCGACGGCGTACGCGCTCTAGAGCATCGAGACGTCGACGAGCACGGCCGAGTTGCCAGCCACGAGACTCTCGTCGAGCGGCAACTTGCGGCCGCCGAGGTACTGCTCGAGAAACGCTTCGACGCGCGCCATGAACTCGAGTTTGTTCGCTGGTCGCGCAAAGCCGTGGCCTTCGTCCGTGTACAAGACGTACTGGACGTCGTGCTTGTTTGCAAACAGCGCCTTGGCAATCTGGTCCGACTCGGCCTGTTTGACGCGCGGGTCGTTCTTGCCCTGCGCAATGAGCAGTGGCTTGACGATCCTGTCGACGTGAAAGAGCGGCGAGATGCGCTCGTTCAGCGCCGCATCGTGCTCGACGTCGCCGACGCGGAGCGTGAGCATCTTCTTCATCGGTGCCCAGTACGGCGGGATGCTCTGGAGCAGCGTCTTGGCGTGCGACGGCCCGACAATGTCGACGCCACAGGCGTAGACATCCGGTGTGAACGCGAGGCCAGCAAGCACGGCGTAGCCGCCGTAGCTCCCGCCGTAGATCGCGACGCGGTCCTTGTCGGCATAGCCCTGCTTGACGACCCAGTCGACGGCGTCGGTCAGGTCCTGCTGCATCGTACCGCCCCACTGCTGGTCGCCGAGGTTCATCCAGCGCTTGCCAAAGCCCGTGGACCCGCGAAAGTTGACTGAGATGACGCCGTAGCCGCGATTCGCAAAGAGCTGGTGCGTCGGGTTGAGGTTCCAGCGGTCGCGCTCCCACGGTCCGCCGTGCACGACGAGCACGAACGGGAGGTTCTCGGCTGGGATGTTCGCGGGAAGACTCACGTACACGATCATGTCTTCGTCGTCCGACGTCTGGATCACGTGCGGCGTCAGCGGCACGAGTGTATAGCTCGCCAACTCGGGCTGCGAGTCGAACAGCAGCGCGTGGCGCGCCGTCTTGCGGTCAAACAGATAGTACTTGAGCGCCGCGTCGTCGCGCTGGTCGGCGTAGAGCCACGTCATGTTGTCAGCACTGGCGCTCACGAGCACAAAGTGGCCGGTCACGAGCGCCTGGAGCCGGTAGATGTCGGACCGCACGCGGTCGTCGAGCACATCGAGGCGCGGCTTCGTGTAGTCAAACTCGACGTACTCGGGCTCGTGGGATTCGTCGTTAAAGTGCACGCGGCTCACGTCGCTCTGGAGGTCGTGCGCGAGCACGTCGAGCTCCGTGCCGTCAGCGGTCGAGAGCAGCACGAGGCGCGACGTGTTGTAGTCCGCACCGCCGGGCGAGTGCGCGATGCTCGTCTCGACGTAGACGCCAGTCAAGTCTTTTGTGAACGAGTGCACGACGCCGCGCTCGCCGTGGGGCCACGTCGCGAGCGTCGGCCACGTCGCGACAGCCTTGTTCTCGAGCGAAGGACGCACAAGGAGGCTCTCGCTGCCATCAGCCGAATCCGCACGCTCGGCGCCCCAGACCTGGAACGCGTCGTTGAGGATCCAGCGCGTGACACTACCGGGGTTCTGGACTTCGAGCTCGACGTCGCCGGACGGAATGTCGATCCGGTACGCGTCGAACTGGCTCGCGTCGCGCTTGTTGAGACCGACGACGACCTGGTCCGGGAACGACTTGCTCGTGTGCACGCCGTCGGCCATCGACACGGTCACGCCAGCAAACGGCGTGAGGTCGCGCACGACGCTTTTGTGCACGACGCCGCTGGCATCAGTTGCGAACTCGGCGACGTACAAATGAAAGTTCTCGTCGCCGCCCTTGTCCTGGAGGTAGAAGATGCGGTACGAGCCGTCTGCACCGACAGCTTTCGACCACACAAAGATGCGCACGGGTCGATGGTCTTCGGTCGTGAGCTGCTGTGGCTGAGTGTCGACGAGCGGTGCATCTTTTGCGTCGCTCGCAAAGCTTGCGGCTTTGAGAAAGATGTTGGAGACGCCGCTCGTTGCGTCGGCGATGTACGCGTAGAACTTGCCATCGGGCGAGAGGCGTGCGAGGCGCTTGTCTGGGTTCCCAAACAGCACCTTGAGCGGAATCGGCTCGGGGAGACCGTCGAGCTGGTTTGGCGAGAGCGGCATCGTGTGAGTGGAGAGGAGTAGAGTTGCTGCTGCAGGTGGCGCGAATCCGAAAGTGAGCTGCTCGTCGCGTGGCGCCGCTCGCACTCGCACTCGCTGCTGGACAATAAGCGCAACGTGTTCGTTTGCTTTGTTGCCTGTGTTGTGTGTAGTTGCTGGCAAGAGCAGGCTTCAAACTGGTTTGTTGACCTGCGTATTGCGCAGATGCCTCTTTATGTATGCAAACGGCTTGACAAGCCTGTAGTTCGAATGTGTCAGACCTTTGCAAAATGATAAAAGCGATTCGATTGTCTCGATGGTTGCACTTGCAATCATTCTCTTGCAGCACGCATTCATGGATACCATCCATTTGCATACAGACAACAAGTCGCAATGTTTGGTTGATCCTGTCGTGTCTTCCATTTCGGATCGGCCTTTCACACATGCGTTGATCCCGAAGGTGGTGCCAGCACTTTGCGCGTCACCGAGCGACTCTCGTGCTCGTACGTGCGATCGTGGGGAAAGCGGTCCAGTCCACGCGGCGACACGTGATACAATAGCAGCCTGCCACCTCCGTCCTTCGAACACGTGAATGCATGGCGATAACTCGAGTTCGGCTGCAGTGAACGAGCTGTGCATTGCAGCAGTCCATCTTGGCGACGTCGTTCACGCTGAGATTGTTCTCGCAAGTATCTTGTATCGAGTTCACGGCGTGTCCGAACTTGCCTTGCGAGATTCGATGTTCCTTCTTGCATCGGTAGATGGCAAGCTGATCGTTTGCGCGGATCGTGCTGAGCAGTGCTCGCTTGGCGTCGAACAAGTCTGATGTTTGCTCGAGTTGGTGTAACGCTGCCACAAATACGTGGACCACTCTGGCTTTTGTGAACCCACTGCAACTCAACATGATGTGGACCACTGCATTGAACTGCATTTTGAACAATAAATCAGTGTCGGCAATTCCAGCGCTGTGATTCGCCGGATTGCTTGCATTTGACCAGTCTCACTTGGTGCAATTGAAAGCCGGTTTGTGCGAATGTGCACGTGTACTGACTCTTAGTATATCAGTCAGACCAATATAGCTGCCGACAAAATAAGATGCTGCCTGGATTTTACAGTCGGTCACCAGCTCTCAAAGGTCAAGATCGGATTCATCACACTGCATTCACCCACTAGCGAAGAAGACGACAACGACGACCTGGCCATCGCCACACGCCATACGCATCTCTGCGCCTCGACGCCTCCACCACCACCAACAACAACAACAACAGCAGCAGCTACAAGCATGAAGTTCTCGCTCCCGAACGTATTGCTGCTGCTCGCAAACATCGGGTTTGTCGCTGCCGGTGCCTTGCTCGTGAGCTTTGCGTTCCGCCTGCAGGCGACCGGCTGGACCGACGCGCTCGACGGCACCGACTACGAATCAACCGCGATCCTCGCAATCACCGTCACGAAAGCGCTCGGGTTCACTGCAATCGCACTTGCGGTCATTGGCGCAATCGGCGCACTCACGCGCAACCGGGTTGTATTAACAATCTACCTCGTCGCAATGGTGCTCGTGATGCTCGTGTTTGGCGTGATCGCTGGCACAGCGTTCGCGTTCAAAGGCAAAGCGCGAGCGTATGACGACGTTGCGTTCCCAGCGTCTGCGGATGAGTCTTCGTTCGCTGAGACGTTCAACGACGCGTACTGCTACGCGCAGGGTGCGTACTATTGCAACAACGCAACGGCCGCTGAAGCGTTCCAGGTCTTTTTGCCGGACGTTGCAGCGACGGCTGCTGCACTACTGCCCGACATGCGCGGTATCAACTCGCTCTGTGACGACAACGCGAGTCTAGTGACCTCGATCAAAGGCATGGCAGCGGTCTGCAAAGCCTGTGCGCAGGCGAAACTGTACGCCAAGTACGACAAGATCCTCGTGTGGGCGAACGACCAGTGTCCGCGCACGCCAGCGACGAGCGCGTGGTGCGGCCAGTTCTTGGCGACCAGCAAGCCGGGCGAAGTGTATACAAACTCGCCGTATGCGCAGTGCCGCGACACGTTCCTTGGCATTGCGGCCGACTGGGCGAACAGCCTTGCGCTCACGGGCGTGTTTGCGGCACTTGCAGCTGCGCTGTTGGTTGGGTTGTCGTGTGCGTCGCGCCGCTCCAAGCACGCGGGGATGAAAGATGCAGTCAACAAGCACGTGAGCAAGGCGTGAGGACAGATACAGTGGACAAATGGTGGCAGCAGACTGTCGGTCTTGATTCGAGCAGATGTGCGCAATGGCATCATTTCACATTGTTTTTTATTCTGTTGGATATTTGTTTCTAGACTTGAACAATGTATGCTCGCGACAAATTGGGCGATATTATTTTGAGCGAGAACCGCGAAACGTCGCGATGCTCTGGACAAGCAAACGACGCTGCACGACATTGCGATCGAACGTGAGCGGACGCAACGTGCGCATCGAGAGCAACAGCATGCAGCGCGTGGTGTCAGTGAAGAGCGTCTTGCTCGAGAAGAAAGGCAGTGCAAGCGACGACGACAACGGTACGTGCTTTTTTGCATACTCGCTGCTGCTGCATGTGTGTGAGACCCTCACACGTGTGCTCCTTCAGACATGCGCAGTCCAGAGAGCGTCGAGCGCGTCTGGACCGACGAAGCCGATGGTGCATGGGCCGACGGCAAGGCGCCGGTGCAGCTGCTCACAGCGCTGCTCCAGCACGTGCAAGACGACGACGTCGCACAGGCAGAGCTGACAGCGCGCGAGAGTGCGTCACGCGCGTCCGATTGTCTATCGTGTATTCGTATCTGCGCACGTCACGCTGTCGTCAAACGCACTCGCTTCGCCCGTATCTTCTCGCTTGTGTGTGCATGTATGTGCTCTCCAGTCCTGACAGCCGAGCCGCAGAACCAGCTCGTGCAGGACCTCCTAGCAGCAATGAAGCTGCGCGTCGAAATGAGTGAGTGAACTGCAGGCGCAGTGTCCTGCTTTCGAAGCGCCACTCATTCACGCCCATGTATGCGTGGCTGTGCATTTGCTGCTACTAGACGAGACCCTCGAGTCTGCGAGTGAGAGCGAGAGTGACGAGAGTGAGAGTGAGAACGAGGGTGACATCAGTGACGATAGCGATGCAAGCGATGCGAGCGATGACGAGAGTGATGACAGCGAGAGCCGCGAACATGCCAACAACGAGGAGAAGTGAGCGACTACTAGCGCTCGATATGTCCTCCCGTTCATCCATCAGACTTGCAAGCCAATCAAACAGAACAGCCAGTGGTCGCATTCAACGGGTGTGGCTGCTGGTTTGGACCGTCCATCCATCGCAACAGACTACAACTGCCGCTTCTGCTGAAGCTCGAGCACCTGGAGCAGCAGCACAGCCGCACCAACGAGCGCGACGCTCACGACAAACCACCATTTGTCCCACCAGCCGGCAAAGCTGGTTTCATAACGCTGCTGCCTCTCGACCACAAGTCGCTGCTGCTCCGCTGCTGCCTGCGCTGCGCGTGTCTCAATCTCACTCAGAACGCGTAGCTCGTCTTTGATCGCAAACAGCTCGTGCCACTGCTTCGCACACGGTAGCGCGTCGATCTCATGAAGTAGCGCTTGAGCACGCGCCGTGTCGCGCTGCTTCATATGTAGCACGCAGAGCCCGACGAGCGCGCCACAGAGCTGCTCGCTGCTGCTGCTTGCGCTGCGCGACCGCCGCGCAAGTGCTGCACTCTCTTCGAGCAGTTCTTGCGCATATGCAACATCGCGCGTGCGGGCCGCATCGTGGGCGAGCTTGTTGAGCAGTGCGCACAGCACGAGCGCGCTCGTGGAGTCATTCGTGTCGCTCCGCAATGCTGCGAGTGCATTTGTAACACATTGTTGCAATTTGGCGCCATTTGCGTCCATATCGTCGACATCGTCGTCGTTGGTTCCTGCGCCATAGAGCTCAGCAAAACGCGTGAGCGCTTGCTTGCGCATCGTCTGCGTGAACGCGTCGTTGGTTGCAGGCAGCGCTGCGAGCGTCGCAACGAGCGCTGCTTGCGCTTTTGCTGGCTGGCCTTTTGTAACAAACAGGTCGACACGTGCAAGCACGAGCCGCAGGAACGTCGCAACGTCGTCTGTGCTGCTCAGCTTGTTGATTGCAACACGATCGACGACAAACAGCACGCGCTCGAGCTTGTTGAGCGTCACGTCGTCGTAGGGTGTCGCAATCTCAGCGCGATTTGTTCCCGTTGTCCGAGTCGCAGCAGCTTTACGGACAGCTGCGTCGTGGAGCCAGTGCACCAACACGTCGGCTGCGCGCAGCTCGCCGCGCACGGTGGCCTTGCGCTCAAAGTGCTCGAGGATGCGCCAGAGAGCCGGCTCGCTGTCGTACGTTCCAAATGCAAATGTCGGGTTTGTTACCGGATCGAGCACCTCGAGTTTTGCAAGTAGGAGCGCATCGTGGACTGCAGTGTGCTCATTTGTCGCACATTTGTCGCACATCGCAAGTGCTTTGTCGAGTGCTTGGACTGTCTGTTCGTCTTTCCCGAGCTGCCGACACGTCTTGCTGAGCCACAGCAGTGCTGTGAGCGCCAGCGCGAGCTGTTGAAACGAACTCGCTGCTGCTTCGGCGTGGACAAAGTAACGCTCGGCATCTGCCAGCTTGTGCAGCGTGAAGCTCACGCGGCCGGCGTTGAGTAACAAATGCGCTTCGAGGTCGCGCCGCGTGGGACACTTCGGAAACAAATCGATCGCCTCAAGAATCGTCGCGTGCGCTGCGCTAAAGTCGCTCCGGCGCGAGTAACAGGCCGCGAGCGCACTCAGCAGGTCGTACGTCCGTTCATGGTGCGTTGGTGTATTTGTCGCACCATGATGCTTGCGCGCAATGACGAGCGCGCGCTTGTAGTGCTCGATCGCCTGCGTGTCGTTGCCGACTTTTGTGTACGCAGCTGCGAGGTTGCCATGTACGAGACCGGTGAACTCGTCTTTCTGGAGTTTGTGACACTCGCGCAGCGCGTCGAGGCTGCAGTCGATCGAGAGTTTCGGTTTCCCTGCCTGGAAATGCTGCCGTGCAACGTTCAAGAGGTCTTTTACTGCCGAGATGCACATGTTACAAATAACATGTAGCACATCAGAAACAAAGGTACTAAGAACATATATACGACACACCTCGTTTCAAGACACACAATACATAATTGTCATACAAGCCCACATTCTGGTAGGTAACACTCCATACATGACACGTACCGCGCTTCTCGCACTGCATTGCAGTCTGCAGCTGCGTGTACTCGTCCTGGAACGCTACGTCACCGGGCGAGAGCTCCATCGCTTTGCGAAAGTCGGCGTCAGCGCTCCGGAACGACCCGAGTCGGAAGTGCGCAACGCCGCGGAAAAAGTGCACGCGCGTGAGCGCATCGACGACCATCGACTGGTGCATTTGCTCGTCGGCCGAGAGCGCATTTGGTACACTGTTACAATTGTTGTCTTCCGGTTCAGTGCGCTTCGCGACAACACCGCGGCGCTGCTTGCTCGCGCGCTCGAGCTCGACGATCACTTGCATCGTCTTGGTCGCTTCCGTCGGAATGAGCGCCCACTGCTGCAGCTTGCTCATCGCACCGAGTGCGTTCATGCGGCACGACACGACGAGCTCGCGCTCCTGCAGGAGCTGCAATGTGTACCAATGTGTACCATCAGCAACATATGTATACACATGCATACACACAGGCGCAATCGTGAAGGTCGCATCGCCTGATACGTACCCGCACGTGCGACTTGCTGAGGTGCATGAGCGCGTCGCGGTAGAGCGGTAGTGCGTCGTTGAACCGCTCGGCGCGCATGAGCTGGTCAGCTTGCTGCTTGAGTCCGAGCGCAAAGTATCGCAGCGTCGCTTCAGCTTCGGCCTCGGCGTCGAGCTCGTTTTCGTAGCTGCTGCTGTTGTTGCTGTTGCTATCGACGAGCTGCTTGTGTGGCGACGGAGGCGGCGCTGCCTTGTCGGCGCTCACAGAAGGAGCGGGTGCAGCTGCGTTCGCTGCTGGCAGTGCCACTACAGGCTCGACGCTCGTCTCGATCGCCATTGCTGTGCTGCTGTCAACGTCTCCTATGCCACGTGCGTCAGCTGCCGAGCCGATGCGATTATGACACACACGCCACGACGGACTCGAAAAGGGTTCGCTGCGCTGTTCGATGCAATTCGAATGTGGCCATAAATGTGTCGAGAACATATCCGATGTTTATCTGCAACACGCGTATTTCGTTTTGCGCATATATCATTTTGAGTCAATGCTGCTGCTGCTGCTGCGCATGGCGCGGTCGCAGATCTGCTGGCCGCAGCCGCTGCGCCTGCTCCTCGATCCGCTGGAACCCGCTCGTGCGCACGCGTGGACCGTCGCAGCGCCGCAGCACAACGACTGCAGGCGCAGTAGCAGCAGAGTGTGGCGCGACGCCTCCAGCCTCGCAGACAGTCGCAGGGACCTCCTCGACCGCACGTCGTCGCGTCGAGTCGCGTGCACTGAGCGGTCGTGTGTGCGACTCTTGGTGGCGTTGGTTCGACGACGCGTCGTCGTGCTCTGGCTCGTGTGGCTGTTGTTGCTGCTGCTGCTGCTGCTTGGCCGTGGCTGCAGCACGTTCTGCCGCGCCACTTCGTCGCGACTCAGCCGAGCGTACGTCGCGCGACGAGCGCTCCATTGCGCTACGAGATAAATACATGTGCGCAGTAGTGCGTCGCTGGTGTTTGGGTTGCAGCGACACTGAAGTGCTAGTCGGCTGCGCGTCTTGATGTGCGTGTAGCCATGACGTTTCGCCACAAATAACTATCCAAATTGAGCAGCTAAACATACATCGATATCAACTCTGTTTCGACTCACTCGTTCCGAATTCAAACCTGACATCCGAACGTCCCGAATACGAAGCAGCTCACGAGGGACGATCGGGACACGAATTGACTCGTGGACGACCAGCGATCGGCAAGCCAAGGAAGTCATCGATCGATCACGCTCACGCAGACCTCGCAGCAAGCTAGCACGTCGCGCACCTCGCTCTCGTCCTCTCCCTTCCCTGCCGTCTCTCCCCCACACGTCATCATGCCTGCGTTCCAGACCCCCACGATCGTGAGCTACACGGCCGTCGCTGCTGACGACGCGTCGCCAGCGCAGAAGCAGCTCCTTGCGTTCTACGAGAGCAACACGTTCTACGACGCGGCCGTCGTGCCAGTGCTCGAGGCGTACCTCGCTGAGCAGGTGCAGAACGCGAGCGTCGATGCCGACGCGAACCTCGCACTGCTCAAGCTGTACCTCATGTTCCCGCAGCTTGTCGACGCTGCGAAGGTCGCGCAAGTGCTCATCAAGGGCATCCAGCTCACGCCGTCGCCGTTCTTCACTGGCGCAACGACGCTCGTGCCCGAGAGCGTCCGCGAGGTAGGCTGCACTTGTCATTTGTATACAACTGCACTGCGACGAGTGCGCTCGACCATGACCCACTGTGTGTGCATGTCGATGCGAATGGCGATTGTCTAACGCTGTGCGCGGTTGACTGGATTCGTGTTCGACCCTAATGTAGGACCCGCACGTCAAACTCGCACTCGAAGCTGGGTTCTTGCTGCAGTCGTGCCTATTTGAGGACTTTTGGGCGCTCGACCTCACGTTCGCGACGGCGTCGGTCGCTGGCTTCGTGGACAACGTGCGCGCGTTCATTCTCGACGCGATCCGCAAGAGCCACAGCGTCGTCGCGACGTCGGTCCTCAAAGCCGCGCTCGACGTCTCGGACAACGAGCTCGCGGATGCACTCAAGGCTGAGCAGTGGACGGTGCATGGCGACGTTGTGACCGTGCCTGCGAACGCCGAGAACCAGGTGCGGCTGAAGACGATCCAGGAGAAGCTCGCGTTCGACGACGTGCGCAAGGTCATCGACACGCTCTCGCGATAGATTGGTGTACGCGACGTCGTCGTGTGCGCTTCGCTCAGACCTGCTCGGCGGCAGTCGGTTGCGGTTGGCATGCGCGAGTAGTGGAGCGTGTGCGTAGTGGCTAGTCGTAACTCCACCAGCCAGCATGTGGTCTACATTAGTCGCTCCGATTCCTCGCCTCCACGTACGTACGTACACCCACGCAGCATCGATAGCGACGAAGGGCACATGACGACAAAGACACGCACATCCATGTTGGTGTATCTATCAATCTGTCTACCCTCGTCGTTGTCATCGTCATCGTTGTCGTCGTCATCATTGTCGTTGTCGTTGTCATCGTTGTCCTCGCGACTCACGCGTCGCGCGTGATCGTCGCGTCGTCGACTGTCCCGTTCGCCTGCGCTGCCATCACCGTGTCCATCATCCCGACGACACCGCGAATGTGCTTGTGCACGCGCAGCTCGTCCGACACCTTTTCGTACAGCTTCACAAACAACTGGTCCACGAGCATCGACTGGCTCAACTTTGGCGCGTACATGTCGCACACGAGCGTACACACGTGAATCAAGAGTCCAGCGTACTTTGGGTCCGTGACGTACTTGATCAAGAACGCGAGCAGCGGCTCGAGCGAGTCTTCGTCGCGGCCAGCGAGCGCGCGCTCCAGACCAACGCGGAGCCGCAGCTCTTCGAGCATGCTCGCGACAACGATCGGCGACCGCGTGTCGAGCGCTTCGTTCAGCGCTTTCGAGTAGTCAAACTTCCGGAGCGCGCGGTCGTACGGCGCAATGCGCCTGTGGCGCGTCGTTGCAACAGTAAAGTCATGCGGCGCTGGCTTGTTGTGCTTGCCGCGCAGGAAGTACTTGTACGTGCCGCCGCGTAGGATCGTATGGCGACTCGTGAGGTCTTGGACTTCCGTCTTCTTGACATTGCGGCGGCGGATGCTGAGCACGCCGTCGGCTGTGCCCGTGAGCAAGTGGCCGTTCGTCGGCGACATGCCGAATGCGAGCAGTCCGCTCTTGTACTTGAAGCCGTGCGTGACTTCGTACGTCTTGAGGTCGTAGATCTTGAGGTGGCCGTCGAGCGACCCGGAGAGGAGGCGCGTGCCAGTGCCGTCGAGCCCAAGACTCGTGATCGTCTTCTGGTGGCTCGAGAACGCGTGGAGCAAACGGCCGCCGCTCAGAATGTCCCAGACTTTCACAACGTTCCCACCTGCTGACAGCAGCAGGCCGCCGCCGGGCATCATGAGCGTCGCTTCGACTGGCGCGCCGTGGCTCAGCGACAGTGTGCTCTTTGCGACGCTCGCGTCCGTTGTCCGCAAGTCCCAGAGCTTGACCGTGTGGTCGTACGACCCGGTCGCCCAGATGTGCTGCGACGACGGACTCGCCGCCGACGTCCGCACGTAGTCGGTATGTTCACCGAGCAGCGCAACTGGCTTGCCGGTCGGGAGGTCCCAGTACCGCGCAGTCTTGTCGTCCGAGCACGACAGCACGTGGACGTTGTCGCTCGAGAAGCGCGTGCTGCGGATCGCGGCTGTGTGGCCTTTGAACGACCGCAGGATCGCGCGCGTGCCAATGTCGAGGACCTGTACGACTGGCGCTTCGCCACCGGCAACGAGCAAGCGGCCATCGGAGCGGAACGTACCCGAGTACACGACGTCGCGGAAGCGGCTGAACGACTTTGTGATCTCGTTCGTGACGGTCGAGTACAGGTGGATGCGCGTCGACGTTGTAATGGCGACGTTGTGCGGCGCAATGGGCGACACGTCAATGTGCGTGATCGGTCCGAGCTGCTGGAGTTCCTGCGGCGCCTGGAACTTCTTCCAGTACGCGTTCTCGGCCGTCTCGATCTCGGTCGTCGGCGGGAACTGCTTGAGCACGAGCCGCTTGAACTCGCTGCTCGTCGCCATGGTGGTGTATGGGTTGCGTGCGTGCTACGAGCCTGCTTGCTGCTCTTCAGACGTCACACGGCTTGCTCGGGTCAGTCAGTCGATCGATCGCCACACGCCACGCCTCGTCCTGAACCAGCAGTCCAAATCGGCCTGACCAACCAACGCAGGACGTAGCACACCATGCGCCATTTCTATACGGCCAGGGCTGCTATTGAGCTGCATTGCAATTGTGCAAATATTGTATTCATCACCCATTTTTGTCACTAGCTACATTGCCTTTCATACACTTCGCAAGTGAGCACAGGTGTCAGTTATCCCATCCGCAAGGCTCGACATGGACGAGCACCTGCGTCGGCGCGACGTGCGCTGCGCTGCTGCACCGCTGCACGAGCACAGCGCCGAGGTCGTCTGGAACGTCGCAGACGGCGCCGAGGTCGATGCCGGTCAGACGCTCGGCACTGCTGGGCTCATCGAGCGCGGCAATCTGCACCAGCTCGTCGCGCCATGCCATGGCAAACTCCGCATCCGCGCGCTCGAGGACGTGCAGCGCGACGTGCTTGCAGCACTGCCGAGTGCTACAGACAGTGCAGACAGCACCAATAGTAGTGCAAACAGCGGCAGTGCTAGCACGGCAGGGGATGCCGTCGGTACTGCAGCAAATGATGATGCGAGCCATCAAAGCGACAATGACCCGAGCGCTGCAGGCACTCGCGAGCCGTCTGCGACAGTTGTCGTTGCCTCAATCGAGTACTGCATCCATCCGCTCAAGAGCGGCCGCACGTGCATGATGTGCCTTGCTGTCGTTGACGAGAACGAAGAGGACATGGACGGCGAGCGGCGGTCCGTGAGCGTCATTTCGCACGGTCAAGTGCTGCGGCTCAACATGGAAGAAGCGAGTACGTTGGTGTGTGTGTGTGTGTATATGAGTGGATGTAAGTGTACGAGTGGACGGACAGCACCTCACACACTGTGCGTTGCATGGCTGTATAGAGAAGTTTGACTCGGACAACATTCGGCGGCAGCTCAGTGCGAAGAAGCTCTCGCTCGTACTCGACCTCGACCACACGCTGCTCCATGCTGTGCGTGTCGCAGACGTCGTCGATGAGATCGTAAAGACCGGTGCGTACGCTCGTTTGCTCTCGTTCACTCGCATCTACTCATTCGTTCTTTTTCTTTTGTTATAGACGACACGTTCTTTTTCGTGATCCCTGGCATGGGCAATCAGCAGCACGTCGTGAAGCTCCGACCGGGTCTTGAGACATTTCTCCGCGAGCTCTCGCTGCTCTACGACCTGTTCATCTACACGCACGGCACGCGGCTGTACGCCGAGCAGATCGCGCGCATCATCGACCCCACTGGCGCGTTCTTCCAGCACCGCATTGTCGCGCGCACCGACACGCCCGACATGGTGCACAAGTCGCTCAAGCTGCTGTTTCCATCGAGCGACGACTCGATGATCCTCGTGCTCGACGACCGCATTGACGTGTGGAAGGTACGGTGCGCTTGTGATGATGGGTGGCAACTCCATATAGTGGATCCACTCAGTCGTCCACACAGTCATCCACTCGTTGGACCCACTTCCTGATCCACACAGTGGACCCACACAGTGGACCCACACAGTGGACATACGTACTGACCCGTTTATGGATCTCCTCATGGGCGTGTGTAGGAGAACGAGGGGAACGTGTTCCTCATCGAGCCGTACCACTTCTTCAAGTGCACAGCTGAGATCAACAACGCAGCCGGCAAAGGCGTCGGTGGAGGCAGCGACGATGCGACTGCGAGTGCTGACAACGACACGCACCTCTTGCACGCAACAAATGTGCTCAAGGTCTGTCTCTCTGTCTGGATGCGACTTTGAATCCGAACGATCGCTGACAATGTCTCTCTCTCTCTCACACACACACATATATACAAACAGCAAGTGCACATGGCGTTCTACGACGACGACCACAGCGTGACGGTCGAAGAGCAAATGGCCGGCAGCGGCCGCGACGTCAAAGCGATCTTGGGCGAAGTGCGTAGGCACCTGAACCGACTGTACACTGGCTATACACTGACTATACACTCACTCGTCCACACAGCAAAAGCGGTCGGTGCTCAAGGGCGTCAACATTGTGTTCAGCGGCGTGTTCCCGATCAGTAGCCAGCGCGGCCCTGAAACGCACTTTCTCTGGCGCTTGGCACTGGATCTTGGCGCACAGCCGAGCATGACAATGACCGACTTTCCGACGACGCACTTGGTGATCCACCCAGGACGCCTCGGTACACAGAAGCACGTGCAGGTATGTGTGGGTGACTGTGTGTTTGGGTGAATGGGTGATGGCTATGCAGCTGATCGAGTCTGTAGACTGCAGGTTGGACGCACTGATGACTGACTGACTGACTGACTCGATCCATCCGGTACGCAGGCGAAAGCGACACCTGGTCTGTTCATCGTGACGCCCGAGTGGATCTTCAAGTGCGCGCGCACGTGGACGCGCGTGGCCGAGACCGACTTTTTAGCCGACGAGTGGAGAGCGCGGCAGGAGCGACTTGTCGCAGCAGCAGCCGCAGCGGAAGCCGAAGCCAAGACAGTGGCGGCGGCAGCTGAGACCGAAGCGGCTGAGCCAGTGGCTCCTGCCACAGATTCGGATGTCAGCACTGCTGAAGCCGAGCCGTCGCTAGCGTCAGAGCCGGTCGTAGCTGCCGTATCAGCGAACCCGACAGTTGATGCAACCGTGTCAAGCGCTCTTGGCACCGACACAGCAGCCAGTGCGACTGCAGCTGATGGCTCGAGCACTGAAGCCACCGCTGCGGCAGAGCCAGTGGCAACAAAGCCAAAGAAGAGCGTGCGCTTTGCAGCAACAGCACTCGACGACAGCGGCGGCGTCAGCGCAATTGCATCAGCCGAGCCGCCACCAAGTGCTGCGAGTGGCTTGCGCCAGGCTCAACGTCGTGCACCGGTCCGTCGCGTCATTGGTGGAAGCAGCACACGCGTCATTCCCGACCGCAAGGGCGTCGTTGCGAGTGGCGGGACGTTTGACTTTCTCGCCAAGATCGCGCAGATCGGCGCTGCGAAGCGCGAGCTCAAGCCGGTCGAGACGCCATTGCCATCGAGTGCAACGGCTGCTGCAGTGTCGAAGCCCAAGTCCAAGGCGGTTGTCGCGTCGCCTGCGCCAGTGAAAGTACGTATGTGTGACCCTGTGTGGTAGTTTGTATGAGCGTTTTGTGCAGGCGACTGGGTCGCACGTCGGCAAGTCGGTACTGAGACTGTAGTGTGTGTATAGGACGTCGACGACGCGTTCCTGCGGCTGATCGAAGCCGAAGAGCGCGAACTCGCAGTCGCAACAAAGCGCAAACTCGCGTCCGAGGACGTCAAAGACATGCTCTCGGTGCGCCGGCTCAAGAAGCAAAAGGCGGCGGCAGCGCCAGCGCCAGTTTCACAAACGCTCATGCGCGTCTCGAGTGACGACGACGACGACGACGACGATGTGCGCGCACTGTCTGCTCTGTCGGCTCTACTGTCGTTGGGTCTTGCTGGCGAAGTGCGACCTGCCGACTGACTGTTGCTACTGACTGTGTGTGAGCAGCTCGACGACCTCGAAGCTGACCTCCTCGACGATTTCTAGCTGCAGCCACTCGCAACGGAGTCGCCAGTCAGCAGACGTGCCATTGCGCTTGACACTGTCGATCCGGTCAGCACCGAGAGCGAGAGCGAGTGCACGCGCATATGTGAGCGATGGAGGACGTGCTCGCAGTGATTGGCGTGTGTGTGTGATAGAGCTCGCGCGAACTGCTACCGTGCACTGCACTTTTGAGGAAGAGCTCACGAAGCGCGTTTGGTCGGTCAGTGGACATTGGTGCGGTTGTTTATGAGAGAAGAGGGAGGGGACGAGGGGAAGCGAACGCCCCAGCTCCAAGTCGCTTGCGTTAGAGCAGCTAAAGCCGCGGATCGCTGCACGCACGATGGGTCAACTCAGCGTGGCCCTCGTAGTGTGTGCTAGACACCCATACACACGGGTGGGTTGGCGGCAGCGAGTAGTAGGTGCGAGTGGATCTGTCTGCACCGGTCCAGTCAGTCACCAGATGCGACTACTGAATCGCTGCACGATTTTCGTAGGGTCTGTTTGCTTGTGCATGGCCTTCCTTCCGGTGCGCTTCGTGTCTCGGATGCTGCTGGCTGCTTGCAGATTCTCGTTCATGCATTCGTTAACGACCTCGTGATCGACTGAGTTGACTGCAGATGATCGCAAACCGTGGGAGTATAGAGATACCACCGTGACACTCAATCGCTCTGAGCGACAACCGAATGGACAAAACGACGATCACATCTCATGCACAGACCATTCGTAGCATAACGCAATGAAGCCACGAGATCCAAGAACCGATACGTTGATACGATGTGAACATTGTTGTTGAAATAGAGAGAGAGAAGAACGCATCGTGTGTCACTGACTTCCAGTGGACGCAGAGAGACCTATCGGCACTGCGGGGTCAATAGGAGCACCTCGGGTAAGCCTGCTGTCGAAGCAGTCGCTTAGTTCGCCGGACGGAAGCCCTCGTACGCGTTGAACACGTTGAGGAGACCGTGGCCAAACTGGTTGTTCGGCCAGTTCTTGTCCGACGTGCCGCCGCACGTGTAGTTCGACGCGCGGAGACCCGCCTGGTCCGTCGTCGTGTACAGCGCGATCTTGACTTCGTCGACACTCAGGTCCGGCTGCGCACTCAGCAAGAGCGCGACGGCGCCCGACACGTGCGGCGTCGCCATCGACGTGCCCGAGATCGTCATGTACTCGGTGTCGCTCACGTTCGACGCCGAGCGCACCTGCTGGCCTGGCGCCGCAATGTCCGGCTTGCGACGGCCCGCAACGGTTGGACCCTTGCCGCTGAACGTCGCGAGCGCGTCGACGCTCGTCGTGGCAGCGACACCGATGACGCTCGGGTAGTCACCCGGCGAGTCGGCCGTGCCACAGCCCTTGCGGCCGTCGTTGCCCTGCGCAAACACTGGCACGATGCCAGCCTTGATCCACGCGTCGACCGCACCCTTGTAGAAGTAGTCGCCACGGCCACCGCCCCAGCTGTTGCTGATCACACGCGGCGTCTTGCTGCAGTCCGGGTTCAGACCCTGCGGGTCCGTCGGGCACAGCATGAACTCGGCGCACGTGAGCAGGTCCTCCTCCGAGCAGCCGACCTCAGGGCCCTCCTCACCCTCGTACACGCGGCAGCCCTTGCACGCGACCCACTTGGCGCCAGGCGCGACACCGACACCCTTCGCACCGGCAATCGTCGCCATCGTGTGCGTGCCGTGGCCGTCAATGTCGTACGGCGTCGCGGCGTTCAGCTCCGGGTCGTACCAGCCGTTCGCGCCGAGGAAGTTGCGCGCGAGCGTCTCGTGCGTCGCGCGCACACCGGTGTCGATGCCGCCGACGATCACGCCCTGACCGATGTTGCCGTCGGCCCAGACCTTGTTCGCACCAATGCGCTTGACGCCCCACTCCTGGCCGACGAGCTCCTTCGTGTCCTCGACCTCGGGCTTCGTGATCTTGATCAGCTCCTGTTCGCGAATGCTGCTGATCGACGGCAGGCCCGCAAGCTTCTCGAGCAGGTCGAACGACGCCGCGTTCACGGTCACCTGGTTCGAGATCCAGAACGTCTTGAAACCGCCGTGGAGACCCGTGCTCTCCTGGCTCAGGACCTTCTCGATCTCAGCAGCCGCAAACTTGCTCTGCGCCTGGAGCTTGTCCTTCACGGCCTGCACCTTGGCCGTGCGCGACGAGAACGCGCTCTCCTTGATGCTCTCGAGCGTCGACTCGGTCGTCTGCGTCAGCTCGATCACGAGGTCGACCTTGCCGTTCGCACGGAGCGCACGGTGCACGCCTGGGTGGATGCGGGCAGGCGTGGCGGCGTCGCTGGCACCGGCGGCGAGTGCGAGTGCAGCGAGGAAGGCGGCGAAGCGGACGTTCATCTTGACTTGGAAGACTTCGATTTGGTGTCTTGGGCTTGCGAGCTCGAAGGCGAATCGGATAATGAGAGATTCGAGATGGCAGGCACACTCGCGGCGCGCTTGCTCCTGACGCTGCTGTGTGAATCGCGCACCAGTGTGAAGCCTTCGTGAGCTTACACACATCCGCGTTCTTACTGCTGCGCCGTGCGCTCCGCGCTTGCACGCTCACTGGGTCCACGCGCCACTCTGTCTTTCGTCGGCTCGTTTCTCACACCTCGGAGATGAACGAACGAACTGATTCCACGATTTGCAGTCTTGGAGCAGCTTCTTCACAGTCGCAGGCTGCATTCACGCGATGTTGCTGCGTGCACTGAACATGCGTGCTTGTGTCTGGAGCGCAAGTCTACAGACATGCACAGCGATACAAGCACCATCGCTGGCAACAACAACATCACTTTTTTGTTCTTGCCACCAAAATGAGCTTGTCGAGATGATACAGACAACAAAGGTACCAAACAAAGCTGTTGCTCATGGACGACAGCAACACCGGGTAGGTTCACTGTTTGCAACGAAGCTGCAGTCCTAATCACATGCATCTCTCGTCTTGGCATGGAACATCGCATTGCTCGTAACAACCGCTTCGCGACCTCAGCAAAGAGTTGACCCGAAATGACCGGCGAACAGATGACCAGACAAGCGCAAGCTGGTTTCTCGAAGCTTGAAGGCAGTCACGCTGTGCATCTGAGTCGCGCAAAAGCCGGGACAAAGCGGTCACCACATGGATCTTTTGAGCGAACGAACGCGATCTGATCCAAATCACCAACAGAGCCGCGCTCGATCGCAAGCAGTCCAAGAACCGACTGGGTGTGCTGCTGATGTGACGGCAACAGCAAGTCAGCAAAGCACACACACTCGCTCTTGGATCGTTGCGAGACATGCAGGCATCAGGAGACACAGACTGGTGAACCAGTCAGCACATATCGAGCATACAGCCGAGCCCAGCTCAGCTCGGACTCGCATTGAACTTGCGTCGTCGGCATTCGCGCGCGCAACGCTCGACACTCGGTAGCATTCCAATCGCCAGAAGTCAAGCAAGAGGCACGAACAAGCGGCGATCAAGAGTGAGAGCGTGCGATGCGATGTGAACGAAC
>JAASGP010000123.1:0-37239 GCA_023334275.1 Globisporangium carolinianum | reverse complement strand
GCGTCGGCGTCGCACACAACGACCTCAAGTGCGACAACATCATGATCGGCGCAGATGGCCGAGCGAAGCTCATCGACTTTGGACTCAGCTGTCTGTTAGGCGAGGCCGAGATCCAGATCGCTGTGAAGAGCATCGGTGCTGTGAACTGGCGCTCGCCCGAGTACTTGGCAGGTAAGCGGCCGTCGTTTGCGTCGGATGTGTACGCGTTCGCGATGTGCATCACCGAGGTCGTGAGTGGCGACGTGCCATGGGGGAAGCACACGCTGCCGACAGCAATCAAGCACCAGCAGAAGAAGGGCAACACGTTGCCACCGCTGCCTGAGTCGATGACTGCGAAGCAACGCAACCTGCTCGAGCTCATGACGATGTTCGAGCCGACTGAGCGTGTCGGCATGGCGTTCGTCGTGAACAAGCTGCACGAGGTTGCGAGCGACGATAATCTAGCGGGTCAAGTGTCGTAGCGAAGACATAGCAAAACAGTAGACGGAGTGCTGTCGGCAGCTGCAGTGTTGTTTGATCAATACACTCTTTGCACGTGGCGCCGTCAGAGTGCAGGCTATCAGTCCTTGGCACAGCAATCACTGTCGTCCATGTAGTGATGCGATGATGGAACTGACCGAAATATACTACAAAGCTTGTCGTGAAGGCTGCCATGCTGACGAACTCACGACAGCAGAACGCCCAGTTGACGGCAAAGACATCGACTACGAGGTGCGGGTTTCGCGATGTGTAGATCAGACAGAGCGGCCTCGACGCCAGCACTTCGAAGCGATGCGGTACTACTGATCTTCGTCTGCCACAAATCGTGCGTGAGGCTTCAGTTGTTCTACGCAGTTGGTCCTCGCCTTCTGTGATCGTAAAGCAAGAACACGCATGGTGATGTGCCAGTCGTTTGTTCTACACACTTGCACCCACGACACTCGACACAATAGTCTGTACCACATGACAGCACCATGACGTACTAGCAAGCGACACAGTGCACTAAACAAACAAGCACAAGCGACCACAGAGTGGAGAAAGCAGACCTCGTCGGGTGTATTATTGCGTACAGTCGTCCGAGGTCACGACCGACTCGGCGAGCGCCCCGAGAGCAGCATCGTGGGCTTTTCAGCTGTGCCACTCACGACGACTCGAGGGGACGACACACGGCAGAGCAGCGGATCAACCGAGCGACGACGCTTAGTTGCGCTTCTGCTGCGGGCGGAAGCGGGGCGGCGCCGCGCGGTTGCGGCGGCCCTCGACCGAGCGCACGCGCACGATGCGCTGGTGGATCGCCGCCTCGATGCAGTAGTAGTTCTTGATGTAGATCTTCGGCAGCGCGTACGACTCGTACACCGAGCACTCCTTCAGGTCACGGATCGCCGACTGGTCGACAATGTTGCTGTCGTAGCAAAAGTAGCAGACACATACAGCTAGTTAGTATGGAGTGTCCATAGGCGCAATGACGAAAGAGGTATACTGGCACACATACACACGGACACACATGACTGCAGCTCAGGTGTGCAGACAGTCAGGCAGCAAGTGCATGAGTGAACTCGCGCGGTGTGCCACATGTGCGTGAGTAGGCACTGTAACAGAGGTCGCGATGCGTCGGTCAGCTGTGCTGTGGGTCAGCGCGCTGCTACTTGCTGGTAGTCGTGACGACAGTCGATGAGGCTACCGATGCGCTCGACAGTGCGCTCGTTTGTAGTGGGTGTGCACGCAGACAAGTCGACTGAGCCGAATGTCGTGCTGCAGTAGCTGCTCGCACTGACTGGCGAGCGCACTGAGCTGTCAGCGGTTCCTGTGTGTGGATGCGATCCAGCGCTGCCATGTGCCTGTTGCTGTGATGTGCTGTGTCTGTCTGTATGCGCGCTGCATGTCGACACCTGCGCTCGATCTGTCGTCGCCTAATGCTGCTGTTGGTGCAGCAGTGCGTGTGTTCGCATGCACGCGCTCGCAGCCGCTGCCACCTGGTCTGCTCGCCCACTGCAGCCATCGATCGCGCGAGCCGACACTCGCTGTGCAATCGATTGACTGACACACTGATACACACTGCACACCATGCTGTCTGTCATGCTGTATGAAGAAGACGCGACTCACCGCACAACGAAGCGCTTGATGGCCTTGTCCTTCGGGATGAGCTTGGCCGTCGACACGCAGTGCACACGCTTGACGTGGCCGCGCCCCTTCTTGTTGCGGCCGTGGTTTCTACGCTTCACAGTCATGTTGGCTCCGTCGACTCTTCTCCAAATTGAGCGGTTTGGAGCGCCAACCACGCTGCTCGCCAGGCTCGAAAGCTGCAAACCGAACGACTGGCCGCAAATGACCAGCTGCGATTTCTACCACATATCGGATGCAATCGATACGAGTTGCTTTCGAGTGCACTGATTGGTTGTTGTCACTTGCGAATCAAACTGGAGTATCATACATTTCGACGATCACATGTTGTTATTGGCAGCTGGCACTTCCAGTATCTGCAAAATGCGACGCAGTGCAATAGCGATTGGCTGGAGTATCGACTATTTGTAGTTTACATATCGATAGCTAGAATGCATGCGACTATTTTACGCATAATATCAGCATCTTCAGATCAAGACTTGATAGGACATGCTGATCTCGTGAGAACGAGTATCGATTGTCGATGGACATCGATGAGTACACATCGCTCTCTCGCTTAGCACTGCGCTACCCAGCGATGTATCGGTGGCATCGGAACCGAGCGCAACAGCTTGCTTGTGTGCAGGATGAGGCTCTTGTCGAAGCTACTGTAATGCAGAGAGTGCCGAAGGATTGACATCGAGGTGTAGTAGTACAGCTTCCTCTCGAGCTGCTGCAGCTACGCGACCCAGCAGCGTGTTGGCAGCATCATCGACACACTCAACTGCTTGCTTGTGTGGAGGGAGTACTAGACAAACACGTACGATTGGCGATGGCTCGGTTGCCATTCGGAGTTACCAATGCGCAGCAGCTGCGCTAGCATGTGAAGCAGCGCATGCTCAAGCGTTGCAAACCAGACGGTTCCGACATCAACAGCGGCGTTCAAGTCGCAGTGCTGCCGCTTGCTCCGAGGTGCATCGGTGCTTCGTATCGTCTTCACGACAGGGCTACAAGTGGGCGTCGTACTCGCTACTACTAGTACTTACTTGCCTGTACATCTGCTGCTGCCGTCTATCACGACGTGACCACATCAACGTAGTATGGCGTTCGTGTCTGACCGCTAGGATCCAGTCGCACAAGCTGACACACAAGCACACGCTACACAACAAATGCGGATGCTATATTGAGGCGAGTGTCGATGCGATCGTTCTGTCTCCATGCGTTGCTGCAGACGCCGCGAGGCTCTGCTGCCACCACTCGCGGCCAGCGTCGTCACTTCGTCATCCCCGCGGCTGCCGTCAACGCGCAGCGACGCGCTGAAGGCGCCATCAGCACGCACGAGCGAGCGAGCGGAACGCAATCTACTTGAGGTGCTTCATGATCTGCGGCACAGACTGTTGGCACAGACAGACACAGACATGTAGACAGAACACACGCGCGCATGTGAGCGTCGATACTGCAGCAGCTACAAGCGCTCTCAACGACGCTTACGAATCGCTCGCTCGTTCTATCATATACATGCACACACACAGCGACAGATACGTACGCATTTGTCGATGCAGTGGAGGTAGTCGTAGTACTGGCCGTCACACGCGCCGACGCCCTTGGCGCTCACGCGCGCGACGCACGCCTCGTACTTCTGGAACGTGTCGGTGCACTTGGGCTTGCAGTTCTCGCGGATCTGCGGCATCACGTCGACGGGTTCCTCTCCGGCCTGGATGACACACACATTGTCAGCTCACATCGTCGCACACGCACACACACAGGCGAGGGGCTATCACGAGCGCTCGTCGCATGCGCACGCACCATGGCTGCGAACTTCTCTGGTCTCGTGAGGCAGCTGGGAAATGAACGGCTCTGGCTGGGAACCGGCGTCCCGACTGTCCCGAATGTGAAAGAACACGACCTGAACTCAAGTGCGAGCTTCGGCCACCGCACATTTCGACTGCGACACAAACAGCTTGCGTTCAGTATGCTGCACAGATCGTTTTCTCGAATGCGATGGCTCGACTAGCTTCTCCCGCTTGTGTGTGTCCGTGTTCAGTGCTGAGCATGCTCTCGCGATGTATTCGCACGGATTGATACACACAAATGCTAGCACCACTTGCAAGACCTACCAACTGCTGTCGTTGAATGCGCTTGACATAGCGCTCATCGGTCCGCGTGACTTCGTTTCGTTGGTACATCTGACTTGCGTAGCTGAACCATCAGTATGCCGCTGTGTAGTGCGCATAGTCGGTTGATTAGACTATTCAGCGTTTTTACATTTCGAGTAAAAAGCGCACTTGCGTAAATAGCACCTGCGACGTCATGCGTCTGCTCTGCATACACTTACGAACATGTCTGCAACGCTTTGCAACAGCGGCACACTGAACCGCTAGATCGGCACATCGTACCGTTTTGGGGGTTCATCTGCTCGTGTGTGGCGTGGAGAGCAAGGGGCCATCTCGACAGCCGCTCGCTGCCACACTGCTCGCCTCGACGTCGACCATGCTCGCCCGCTCTGTGCGCGCTCTCGCCGCCTCGGCCATCAAGCCGCGCGCGTTCCACGCGTCTGCCGTCGCGCGCAGTGGTGGCAACTTCCCGCAGGTGTGTATCTGCGTCGCGATCCATCCATTTATTTAGTGGTCGCTCTAGACGACCCAGTCACTGCTAGCATGTCATTGGACACGCAGCAAGTCGATCCGATCGACTGCGTCGTGCGTGGATACGATACGACAGCATACACTGACTCCATTGGTCCCTTGCACGCACGCACACACACGTAGCACCGCGACACGGACGACAACAACGCCGAGACGTCGTTCGACTTTACGCCCGACAACTACGCGCGCGTCCACGCGATCCTCGACCGGTACCCCGAGAACTACAAGGCGTCGGCGATCATCCCACTGCTCGACCTCGCGCAGCGCCAGCACGGCGGCTGGCTTCCGCTTGCTGCGATGAACAAAGTCGCGCGCATCGTCGACGTCAAGGCGATCCAGGTCTACGAAGTCGCGACGTTCTACACGATGTTCAACCGCGAGCCGGTCGGGACGTACTTCATCCAGCTCTGCGGCACGACGCCGTGCATGATCTGCGGCTCGGAGGAGATTAAGACAACGATCGAGAAGCATCTTGGGATCAAAGAGGGCGGTGCGTTGTATGGCGCTAGCTGCTCGTGTATCCAGTCGGTTTGTCCTATGATCGGCTCGACTGACGAGTGTTGTGTGTGGATACGTGTATGCCGAACGGACTTGCAATGACGACGCACAACAGAGACGACGGCAGACGGTCGCTTCACGCTCCGTGAAGTCGAGTGCCTCGGCGCGTGCTCGAACGCCCCGATGGTCCAGATCAACGATGACTTTTACGTACGTTGTCTAGCATCTTGTATGGACTATACACCGACAAATCGGATAGGTGTCACTCACTCGTATACGCTCTGTTGTACATCCATATACAATCGGATATAGGAGAACTTGACGCCCGACACGACGCGTCAGCTGCTCGACGCGTGCAAGAACGACGCGCCGCCACCGATGACCAAGTGGGGCAGCCTGCCGATGAACGGCCAGCTCTCGTGCGAAGGGCCGCAGGGCAAGACGTCGCTGCTGTGGTCAGAGCACCCTGCGCCGGGCTTCCGAATGCGTCCCGACAGCGAGTTGCAGCCGAAAGTCGACCCGAAGACGATCAAGGACGAGATGCTCTACTAAGCGCGAGAGACGCTCTTGTAAGCGATTGATGATGCTCCTGGAAGCGGCCATGACGAGTTGTTTAGCGCCTGCAGCAGATGCAAGACAAACGACAGCAGCTGCTATCCGTACACTGGCTCGCAGATAGCCAGCTGAGCTAGTGAGAGAGAGACTGCAGGTGGTGGGGGCATCATGAACGCGACTCGGTTGTAGAGATGGAAGGGTCCTTACGTGTGTCTGTTGTATGGAGCAGTCGTATTGCTGACTACCTGGTCGTCAAACTGCATGGAGCAACCTGCTCGTGCCTTCTCTTACCCGCTCTTGACAAACGGATGCGCGAGCGCGTCGCGCACTGAAATGCGCTTTGTCGGGTCGAGCGTCAGCATGCGGTCGAGCAGACTCCGGAGCTCGAGCACGAGTTTGCGGTCGTCCGTGCTGCTCTTGGCTGCGAGGAGACTCGAGGTGAGCTCGTTCGTGGCTTTCACCGTGTCCATGAGCCGCAGGATCGGCTTGCCTGTGTGTCGGTTAGAGTAGCAGGATGTCAGCGACAGTGTTGGGTTTGACGACCATGAACCCAAAACCCATCGTCCACTCGACATCCAGCACTTGCTTACCCACAAATACGTCCAAAACCCGATATACAAGTCATCCAACACCCAAACACGAAAAACCACAACCCAAACATCCACCAAACAAAACAAAACAAAACCATGACGCACCCGTGACGCAGTCGGTCTCGCGGCTGCAAAACTTGAGGTCGTCAGTAAAGTGCGGCTCCATCGCAAGCGTCTCGAGATACACCTGGCGATGGCGCTTGATGAGCTTCGTTGGGACTTTGCCCTTGAGCGCCATGAAGCGCTTGAGCATCTCGTTGTTCGTGCTGCCTGGAAACAGCACTTGGCCGGTAAACATCTCAAAGAGGCAGCACCCCACGGACCACATGTCGACAGCGCGGTCGTACGCAAGACCCAAGACGATCTCCGGCGCGCGGTAGAACCGGCTCACGAGGTACGGCGTGGGGTCGTGGGTGCCACTAACGTCGGTCTTGAACGCCGAGCCAAAGTCGCACAGCTTGATCGTTGTCTGCGCCGCGTCGAGCAAGATGTTGTCCGGCTTGATGTCTAATGCACAGAGTGTGTTGGCGTCGTGAGTGTGACTTGGAAGGACACAGCGATGGTGTATACGAAAACACATGTATGTCCACTCGCACTCGTTAAACCCAATCCGTGTGACAGTACACACCCTCTCACCCACATAGCACGCGACACACGCGACACGTACCTGCATGCACGATCGCACACGCTTCGAGGTGCTGCAACGCAATCAGCAGGTGCTTCGCAAACACGCGCACGGCGGTGATCGCAATGCCGCCTCGGCCGCCAAACTTCTTCATCGCTTCGCGCACGTTCATCTGCATCGGTTCAAACACGAGCGCAACGTGGCTGCGGTGCTCAAACGTGTCGAGGAGCTTCACGCAATGCTTCTTCTCGCGCGGGTCGCGCGCTGCAAGCTCTCGCAAGAGCCGGATCTCGAGCTGCGCCGCATCGCGCATCACGTCGTTGTTCCGAATGAGCTTGATTGCAACTGTATCGGTATCAGTGCCAGAACTGGCAGCGTTACTGGTATCCGCACCGGAAGCCAAATGGACACCAGTGGCACTTCCGATATGCATACCGGCGTCAGTACTGCTATTGCCACACTCGGGACGTGACGCAATCCGCGCACAGCGCACGACAGTCGAGAACACGCCTTTGCCGACGACACCGAGCACGCGGTACGTGTTGTCCAGCACTTCACCGACTGTCGCTGTGTAGTAGCCCTCGGCATCGTCGCAATTCGACGGCAAAGCAGCTGCGTCGGTAGTACCGACTTGGCCTCCAATCGCACGTGCTGCGACACGCGGACTCGTTGGTAGCGCAGCGTCGTCATCGAGTTCGGCCATCGAGAACATGTCGAATTCGTCAACTGCAGCTGGTGCAGCAGGTGGCAGTTGAGACGATGGCGCTAGCTTGGGTGATGGCGCTGACTTGGGTGACTGCATAGTCTGAGTGTTAGTATCAGTCTCGATAGGCAATGTCGCTACTGGCACTGATACGGCAGTAGTACCGATATGGTCGCCTTTGATCTCTGCAATCGTACTGCGCGCTTCCGCAAGTGCTTTGAGGATGTCCTGCTTGATCGTGCGCACGTCAACAGCAGGCGCGACTGGCAGTTCTGACTCTACTGGCGTCGATAGCGTCGGTGCTGATGGAGCTGTTTGTTTGGCTGCGAGTGCAGCTTTTGCGTCGTCAATGAGTCGCTTCGCTGCAGTTGCGACCGCCACTGCGTCGATTTGTGTAGCAGTGCTGGACGGACTGCTGCTGTTGCTGCTCTTGTCGGCTACAGCAGGAGTTGCTGCCTTTAACGAGTCGATCGAAGTGGCGTCGACTCGCGTCTCTACAGCAGCAGCAGTCGATACAGCAGCAGCAGCTGTGTTCGTCGTCAGTGACTCCGATCGACTCGCAAAGGCAGATACGACTGATGCTTCAGCTGCAGCAACGACGGACGGCTCCAGCGGCTGTTGTCGCGACAGCATCGCAGTCGGTACCAGACTTGGCGCTGCTGCATCGCTACTAGCAATGTCCTCTTTCGTGCGCTTGACAGCAGCAGAGACAGCGCCATTGACAGTTCGAGACGCGCTTGCGCTGCGCGAACGCTTGCGGTGACGACGGTCATCATCATCACTGTGTTTGCGGTGGCGTCGCGAGTCGTCGCGGCTGTCGCGGCGATGGCGGTCGCGGTGGTCGTGATGGCGATGCGATGCGTGACGACGGTCGCGCGAGCTCGAGCGTCGGCGCCGCGTAGGACTGCGGCTGCGTCGGCGACTCGAGGACGATTCGTGGTGACGATGGCGGCGCGACGACGTTCGATGACGATCTTCGCGCGCACTCGCGTGACTGTGGCTATGGCGCGATGAGCGATGATGGTGGTGATGACTCGACCGCCGCGATGGCGACTCGCTGCTGTCGCGATGGTGATGGCGGCTCGAGCGCCGCGAACGCGAGTTCGAGCGGGATCGCGAGCGCGCAGCTGCAGCGGGTGGCGACACGAGAGGCGAGTGCGCATCCATTTCGCGCTGCGGGGTCGAGTCGTCGCGTTTCATGTCGAGTGCCGCCATTGAGTCGATCGTCGTCGTGCACGAGTCTGTTGCTGGCTGCTTTTTCTGGTCGTTGCTTTTCTTGTTGCCTTCTTACAACGCCGAAATGGGATGCAACCGGTATACTGCTCAATACGTGAAACAACCGATATCTCGGAACCTGCGTAACGGCGCTACGAATATTATGGTCACGCATACCATGAATGTGATGGTCGCAGTATAGTAGTCATTTCATGTAAACGCACAACATACATTACATAACACCAGTTAGACACGTGGCGCCGACTATTCATTTTGGGTAGAACTGGAAAAGTATTATATTGTTTGTCGCAGCGAATATCGATCGTCGTGTTGTGGTCATGTCCATTACAGGGTGTTTGACATATCCATGCTTACCTATGTATTCTATGTTGCACGTCTCGAATGTATGTTTCGACATCATCGATATGAAAATGAGCTGACGAAGTATAGGTTGGTTGTAGCAATCAAACTCAACCTAAATGTCGTTTTGTCTATGATCACCTCTTACCTAGCAAACGCCGATTTGATACGGATCTATTATTCATGCGCTCACAATATGACGCTCCTTTTGACACGCAAAAAGATATGCTCGACAAAAACGAACAGTCGCGATCCAATCGAGACCAACAGCAGCAGTGACAGTCGCAGCAACAGTCGCATCAACAGGACTTCATGGCTCAAAGCATGCGTAGCAGCGACAGATCAGCTCGCAGCAGCGCGATGCGACGACGCGCACTTCTCACGCTGCATCTCCTTGCGGCCTCGCTGTCATCGGTCTTCTTCATCGGCGGCTGCGTTGCATCTGCCACGATCACAAATGTCATTGCCCAGGACACCAGCGAGACGAGCACACCAACAGCAGCAGCAGCACTTGCAGCGTTCACACGTGACGCTGAGATCGATGCTGCGAATGTGACAGAGCTGCTCGCTCGTCCGCTCGGTGTTGCGCGCTCGACGCTCGACGCACAGCTCGATGTTGTACGCGTGCAGTGCCGCGAGCTGAATGTGCTGCTGTCTGCAGCAGCAGCAGCAGCGGCACGAGTAGAGAGCGCGAACAGCGTCGAGAGCAGCGAGAACCACTTGCAAACCGACGGTACTGCGATGCACGAGCGCGCAGTCGCGACGTACTGCCGCAAAGCGCGCCACGTGCGTCACAAGCGCGAGCAAATGCGGTCGACGTTGCGTGCTGAACTCGCGCGCATCCAGCACGAGCGTGACCAAGAGGCGCTAGCACTAGAGGCAGAAGAAGCAGCAGCAGCGACAAACGACACGGTGGCGCACGACAAGCCACACGCGACAGCGCGCGAGCCTCTGAGCATCGAGTTGCATGCAGCAAGTAGTCTCGACTTCCAGACGTTCTTTGAGACGTACGCCGAGCCAGCGCGTCCTGTGGTGCTCACAACCGACAGCGACGACATGTCTGTGCTCGGCTTTGCAAGCGACGACGATCTGACAGAGTTCCGACTCAAGTGCTTTGATGCAGCGTCACTCGACAGCAGCAGCAGCAGTGGTGTAGCGCCGCTGCGCGTCCACGATGCTGCGTGTGCGCCGCTGCTCGAGCGATTCGAAGTGCCACTCTTCCTTGTGCACGACTACGTCCGACGCACAAACGTGTCGCTGGCCGAGACGTACCTCCCGTCGCTCATAACCGTACCCGATCGCACTATGCCAGCATCGGCGCGCTATGAGACGGTCGTGGCGTGTCCGCATGGCCTGCACATGCTCGCAGTCGCACTGCCGACGTCTGCACCACTGCGACTCGATGTCAACGTGTTTGACGAGCGCGTGCGGCCGTTCGTGCAGCGTCGAGCAGCAGCCACATCGTCGTCGTCGTCGACTGCTGCGGCCGCTCCGCTCGAAGAAGTCGCGCTCGCTGCGGCATCGGGCGATGTCGTCAGTTACCGGCACGTCGCTGACGACGACGAGCTGCCACCTCTTGCGCCACTGTATCGCTCGTCTGTCGCACTGGCTGCCGGCAGTGTGCTGTTTGTACCGGGATCGCAGTTTGCGAGCGTTGCACTAGCTGTAGACGGCAGCGCGTCATCGTCATCACCACCTCAAGCGCCGCCTGTGCTGCTGCTGCGGTTCTGCTATGCCGATGCGTCGAACTTCAACGCCGTGAAGCAAGCAGTCGCAGTCGACGCGCTCGTTGACGCCGAGGCGCAGACGCTTGCGCACGCGCTGCAGTCGCACGCATTCGACCGGTCGATGCACCGCCGCCCAGTGCGCGCCGATGCTCTTTGGCACAACTTCGTTGCGTGGCCCAAGACGACAAAGCTCAGGAGCCGCCGCCGTTCGCCCGAGTCGCTTCTGCATCGAGAGACTGGAAGCAGCGACGTCGTGCTCTCGCGCCGTGAGCGGCTCAAGCTGTGGCAGGACGACCGGCGATGGGACCGTCACGTCGCAGCACGGACGCTCCCCGTGTCGTTGCCGCCAGTCGTTGTGAATGCGACGCGCACGAGCGTGACACTGCGGTTCCAGGACCTGTACGAGCCGCTCAAGCACGACATCACGGCGTTTGGCTACGTCGTACGTTGGCGTGCAATCGACGACGACGTTGTGCAAAGCTACACGAGTGTCGGCGTTAGCAGTCGTCCTGACAGTGACGACGACAGCACCGCTAGTAGCGATCGCAGCAGCACGACAACGGAGTCGCTGCCACACAAACTCAACATCACGCGACACGAAATCGAGCGCAGTGCGCTGCCGACCACGCTCTTTGGCGACGACTTTGACGGCAAAGACATCCAGGCGGTCGTCCGTGGTTTGCGCGCCGAGACGCGGTATGTGTTTACCGTCCAGATCTACGTCAGTGACACATCGGGACTCGAGAGCGACAGCTCGCGCATCGTGCAAACGAGTGCGTGCAGCGCACCGAGTCGCGTGCGCGGCGTCCCATTGCTGGAATCTCATAGCACCGATGGCGGCAGCAGCACTGCAGCATGCGCGACGCTGCAGTGGCTCGATCCAGTCGACGACGGTGGCCGTGCGATCAGTGTGTACCTAATCAACGCGCGCATCGTCGAGACCGGCAGCGCAGCTGCAGCACGCATTGGTGGCAGACAGGGAACAGGCGCGACAGCTGCTCACGAGCGCGTGTTTGCGCTCAACGCGACGCGCGCGCATCTAGTAAGCAGAGGGTCGTGGCAGCGTGCGACTGTGTGTCCGTTCGTGCCAGGCGCAGCGTACGTCGTGCGCATCGCAGCAATGAACGCGATCGGCGCCGGTCCATGGAGCGCAGCGAGCGATGGTGTCGCGCTGCCATCGGCTCGCAATCGCTTGGACTCGACTGCATCGACTACTGCTGTCCCGACGCTCAAGGGCCGTGGCGATCCTGCGTTTGTCGCAATGCAAACGTTTGCCGTGTCGGAGTTCGCGGCGCTCGTGTCGTTGCACGGCCCAGACGTCGTGCTCGCGGCGCTATCCGAGTCCGAAGTGCGTCAAGAGCAGCAGTCGTTGATACCATCAACACAGACGCAGAGACGACGACCGCGCGTCGTGCTGTCGGACGTGCGCGAGCAGATCGTCTTAGTCGAAGCGACTGTTGCTGCAGATGATGCCATCGACGCGCTGCAACCCACAGCAGCAAGGGACGACAGCAACAGCAAACGTCAAACACACTCATTCGACGTCTGGACGTCGCACTTTAGTCCGCGCGCGTTTGACGTGTCGGCCGAGGCTGTATTGGCCGAGCCGCTCGACGCATCGACGCCTTTGCGCAACGCTGCAGACGTTCGCGACCGCGTCGTTGTCGTTGCGCGTGGCGGCAATGTGCCGCTCGCGTTCAAAGCGTTTTACGCACAGCAGGCCGGTGCGCTCGGCGTGATCATTGCTGACGTGAACGACACGTGCCGCGGCCAATTCGACCAGCAGTGTGTGCCGGGCGCCGACCGGAGCCGCAACGAAGGCTTCGCCATGCAGGACCGACACGCGATGTGGACGCAAAACCGCATTCCGTGCGTGCTTGCGCTGTTCGACGCGTCGCAGCACTTGCTCGCGCTTGTGCGTGGCGCGTGAACATGATGGAGATAGCGAGCAGGAGGAAAGAAGTGGCTCTGTCGTGCAGACACGAGTCGCTGGTCGATGTGTTGACACGTATCCTGCGATCTCTGCGTGCCTGCGTAAATGCATATCGCAGCAGCTCAGCATTGTATTTGATCTGCTTGCAGCGTGCTCTCTGAAATGTCATACCCTGAAGTACTCATCCGCACCAGTCGCGTCGCTTCGCGTCCCGATTCACGTACACCTGGAGACGCGACTGAGCGGCAATTTGCGAGGCGACGTATCCTCCGAGGGTGACGCATGAAGCACCGCGTCGAAGCGACGAGTAGTGCGTCGTTTGACAAGCGGGCGACTGCGACTGCAGCGACCACTGCTGCGCACGCGGGCTCGAGGCTTGCTCGAACGCAGGCAATGGAGCACACGCACGACAGCGGCAGTAGCGGTGGCGATGGCGACGGATCGACGCCGTCCAAGCCCACGACACGGTTGCGCATGCCGAAAGCCATCCCTGCTCAACTGCAGCAGCGCCACAAACAACAGCTAGCGGAGATGCAGCACAAGAGTGACGCATTAGAGCAGCTCAGCCAGCACCAGGATGTGAATAGTGACGATACTGACATGGCAATGGCGTTCATGCCGACCAGCGCGAGCATGGAGTGGCATCGCGACGAGCACGATCGCTTCATGCAGGCGCTCGAGATGTACGGTCGCGCGCAGAGAGGCGATGAGTGGCACAAGATCGCGGCGTTCGTGCAGACGCGGTCGATCGAGGACGTGCAGCTGCACGGCCGGCAGTACCTCCAGCAACTTGTGCGGGAGCTGTCTGCCTCGGGTCGCTGGCACCCGAGTGCAGACGCTTCGGGTCTTCCGTTCGCCTGTAAGAGTCTCCACGACGACCAGAACGACCCGAACGGACAGAACCACATGGTGTTCCCGTTCGCGAGCAGCAGCGGAGCTGGTGCTGCCACGTCGTCCAAGCAAGCAAAAGGACGCGGCAAGAGCGGCAGTGCCACGCGATCTGTAGCGAATGCCAAGAGCCTTCAGTACCAACAACAGCACCACCGCTACCACTCTCAGTACCAACAGCACTACCAGCAGCAGCAACAGCAGCTCTTGGTCAATAGCGCATTCGCGTCCGCAAAGCAGTCGCTCGCGCCTACAGCTGCAGCGACGCTGGTGCGCAAGAGTAGCGGTGGCAGTAGTGGCCGCAAGCCCAAGGTCTGGACGTTCGAGGAGGACAAGATCTTTGAGACTGCGCTCGCGAGCTGGAGCAGCGACAAACCGTACTCGTGGCCCAAGATCGCGACGGCACTGCCGGGCAAGACCGCCAAGGACGCGCGCAGCAGGTACGAGAAGCTCGTGGGCGACGTCGCGATCATCGAGACACGCAGCAGCGACGACGATGCGCTGCAGCAGCAGCTCCATAGCGCTATGTCGCCGTCGCTGTACGCACGTGCACTGCCCAGCAGTCGCAACACTAGTCTGAGCTCGCGCATCGCGCCGCCGCCGCCGATCCAAGTACCACTCTCAGGCGCTGCGACTGCACCAGTGAGAGTAACAACGTCAGCAGTTGCCAAAGGTATCGGCTGACTTGTGTGTATGTGTGTCGCGCGGAACTGGACCAATGGCTCGCCGTATCGATGGCGTGGCTCAACGTGTGTGCTTGTGTGTGTCGATACTCCATCTGCTGCTGCTCGGGTCGTGCTTTGGTGGGTGTACGACTGGTAGGTGGTAGCAGCCGCGACACGAGCAGGAAGAGTGACGACGAACGCCTCGCTCTCGAGTCGCCTGGACAAGTCGAAGCAGCAGCGAGCCACGCAGCAGCAGCAGCAGCAGCGACGGGCGACGCGATGGTTGCGGCGCTCAGTCCGACGTTCCTCGACTTTCTCGCGTGCGAAGAGAAGCCGATGGCTGGCGTGCACGACAACGACCTTGGCGACACGAGCATACTCGCGTCGTCGCTGCTGCTGCCGTCGCCCGAGTACTCGCGTCGTCCGACTGCGTGCACATCCGGGACTGCGCTCGTGCGTAGCACGACGAGCAGTGCCACGTCAGCATCTACACGTCAGTCGTCTGCGAAAGCAGGCAGCGAGCGGCTCACGCCCGCGGGGTTTGTGACGCCTCGGATATGGCAGGAGTTCCTGTCTGACGACTTCAAGTTTGACGCAAAAGCGCTCGCGAGCAGCAGCAACGAGTTCTCTGCCGATGCCGATGCACTCGACAGCAGTAATGACACTGCCACATGCAGTCGCCTCGAGAGCTCCACGATCTCGCAGGACATGAGCGACGTGAGTCTGCTCAGCACCACCTCTGTAGCTAGCGCCGCTCCTGCTGCTGCTACTTCTGTGTCGACGTCCAAGTCGCCACGACGAGCAGGCTCAACGACGCTGCAGAAGACTGACGAGCAACAGGACAGAAAGCGATCGGCAGCGCTGGTCATGGAGTGCGACGAGTCGATGCTGGACACAAAGATGCAGGACGCTGACAACGACGACTATCGCGCTGACAGGTCTGCGCAGCGTCATCGAGCGTCGTTGCAGCAAATGACGAACAGAGCGCGAGCGCACCATACGCTTGCAAGTAGACGTGAACAGGACGTCGACATGGATGCGCAGGAGGAAGTAGAGACGGCAGACTGCAGCGACATCATGCGAGGGAGATGCAAGTGAGTGGCTCGAGCACCGAGTCGAGAACGGAAGAGACAGGAGATGAGAGTGGAGCGTACGATTGACGATAAGAGGGCGAGAGGAGGTGAAGTGTCGGTGATGGCGATATGGCAGAGTGAACGGACGCACGTGTTGTATGGACGAACGGCACTGAGAGTGAGTGTCAGATCCAGATCAACATCCAAGGTGTCGATCCGGCTGCGCTGCCGTGCCAGTTGACGCTATTCGAGCGACGACGTCGAGTCGTCATGATGGAATCGATAGAGCCGAGTGTCAGTCTCTCGATCAGCACGAGTGCGTTTGTCAAATGACGTCCTCAGACGATATCGACGTTGGACGCCACACTCACTCCATCGCACACACACACACAACGACATTGGCTATTTGATACCACGCAACAAGCAGCTCGTGCATCAGCGGCATCGCGACGACGTGACTCGCTAATACTTCCTCCTGCTGCTGCTCCCTGCACGCTCGCTACTGCTCGGAGGCGTCGTCCTGCCTCCTGCCGCACTTGCACTCGCACCACTGTTCGTCCCAGTTGTAGAGCTACTGCCACTACCACTACTCTCGACGACATAAAACTGCTTCTCCGACATGCGGTAGCAACGCTCGTCGCCGTCGTCGTACACGACAAAGTGTTCGTGCGTCGCGTCGTCAAAGCGCTCGACGCGGCCGTCGTACCACCGGTCCTTTGCCCACTTGACTCGCACGCGCTTGCCAACGAGCCGCATCGGGTTGTCGTCGCTGTCGTAGAACGGCTCCATGCCACCACTACCGTGCGGGTCGAGCAATGCGCGCACGCGCGGCAGCAGACGCGACGCCGCGCGGTCGACCGACTTGTGCAGCCCGGCGCTCGAGAGACTCACGTTCGCCCAGCTCGACGTCGATCCGGGCTTGACGAGCGCGGTGCGGCGCTGCTGGAGCCAGCCGTCAGTGCCGCGGTGCGCGACGAGCCACGGCTCGAGCCACGCGCAGCTCGTTGGGTGGTCCTGCAGCCAGCGCGCGACGCTGCTGTGGCGCTTTGCTAGCCGCGTGAGCATCTCGATCGACACTTCGGTCGCTTTGTAGTACCGCTGCTGCGCGGTGAGCACGGCAAACAGCCGCGCAAGTGCGTCGCGCAGACGCTCGTTTGCAAGCGAGTCGCGCACTTTGAGCA
The DNA here is from genome assembly GCA_023334275.1 of Globisporangium carolinianum. NCBI lineage: Eukaryota > Oomycota > Peronosporomycetes > Pythiales > Pythiaceae > Globisporangium > Globisporangium carolinianum. The sequence continues at coordinate 20,502 of JAASGP010000123.1, read as the reverse complement.
GCGCACTGAGCGTCCGGAACGGCGCTTTCACGTCGTGGTGGTCGGCGACTTCGAGCGCGCGCATGATCGCGTCGATGAACAGCGCGGTCGCGCGGCGGCTCTCCCAGCACACGTGCGCGACGATCTGCGCGAGCGCCTTCGTCTCGCGTCCGTACCGCGTCGCGCGCGCTGTCACGACTGCAATGAACGACTCGTGGAGCAGCACGGCGCGATCGCCGGCTGGCAGTTCCAAGTGGTCGTGCGTCATGTTGGCAGGAAGTGGGAAGCCGCCTGATGATGTCGTGACGTCGATTGCTGGCGGTAGTGCGACACGCAGCAGCAGCGACAGCAGTCTGAGCACCGAAGCGCTCGCGTCGATCGTCGTTGCCAGTGTCGATGGCGATGATGACGAAGATGTCACAGTCGACGATGCCGCGCCACTTGCGACCTGCCGCCGACTCGCTGACGCGACACGCGCAAGCTGCGGCTGCAGCAGCGGCTGTGTGCTTCCAAGCCCTGCGAGCAGCGCTGCGAGCGCACCGACGACGCTGTTCACGACAAGGAATGCGCACTCGTTGCGGTCGGTCTGCACAAAGCTCCAGAGCGGCACGAAGAACGCGCGCTGGTGGTCTGCAGGCGCTGCAAGTAATGCTGGCAGCAGCTGCACGAGCCAAAAGACAAACTCGTACGCCAGCGGCAGACGGCGACGCGACTTGCTACTGCTGGCGTCGTTGGCGTCTCCCTCGACTGCGTCAGCGCTTTCAGGTACAAGACTCGACGTCGTCGCGATCGCTTCGGAGAGCACGCGCGCGAGCAGCTCGCGCATGGCTGTGTGGTCTGTGAGCACGAGCAGCTCGAGCAGCAGCGACTCGCGCGCACGCAGCGTACGCAACAGCCACAGACAGCCTGCTGCGTCTGCCTGGTAGAGTGCGAGTAGCACCGGCTCCCACTCGCGCAGTGCCGTTGTGAGCGCCTCGTCGCCACTGCTGCTGCCACTGCCACTGCTGCCGAGACTCTGCCAGAGCGTACCAAAGACAAACTTGGTCGCTGTCTGGAGCGCTACGAGCCGCACCCCGGGCGGCTCTACCCGCAGCAGCTCCGTTGACTCGCGTGGATCGACCGACGACGACAGCGTCGCGTTACCGTCGACAGCGTTCGCGCCAGCATCACTCGGCAGACCGACGATGCACGCGCGCACGACTGCGAGCGTGAAGCGCAGACACCGTGCGTCGTGCAAGTACGTCTTGCGCCAGAAGCGCCGGTTCTCCATTGCAATGAGGTCGCGAATGCGCTTGGGTGCGATCACGTGCGCGACGCGTCGCAGTCCCGCAAGCCGATCGCTCGACGCGCGCAGTAGCTTGCGGCTGAACAGCACGACGAGCGCACACATGCCTAGTGTGATCGGACTGCTGCTGCTGCCTGTGCGTGGACTGCTCGTCGCCGACTCGGACAGCGACGACGCTGTGGATGTGAACGCACCGTTGACGCTGCCGATGCGGCCTCTGCTTGTCCGTCGTGCCGACCCGGCTGGCAGGATGTCATCGCGCACGAGCTGGAGCGTCGGACGCTTGCGCGCGTACAGCAGCATGAAGCTGCTGCGCGTCTTCATGCGCTGCGGCGGTGGCGTCGCCGTGCTCGATCCTGCTCCAGACACTGAGCCTGCGCGCCGGTCGTCCTCGCCGCCAAAGCACTCGGCAGCGAGCTGCTGCGGGTCGAACGGTGTCACGACCGTGTCGTTGAACTCGTACCAGCGCCGCGTCGTCGCACTCGTCCCTGCGTCCTGTTCGCGCAGGAACGAGTAGTAGTGTCCCGAGTGCGCCGAGCCCATGTGCACGACCGTACCGACGAGTTCGTACTGCGAGTACTCGGGTGCGGTCGTGCGGCTGTTACTGTCGCTCCCTCCAGCTGCGTCATCTGCGTGCGATCCAGCGTGGCTGCTACTCCCGACAGCAGGCGACGACGTCGACGCAGACGACATCGACCGTTGGCGACGTGCCGCCTGTCCGGCCTTTGTGTACGGGTACATGTCGAGCTCCATGGGGAACTCGAAGCGATCGTGGAGCTTGAGCTGCTGCATGCGCTCAAAGTCAAACTCAAAGCGCTTGAGGTGGATGAGCAGCTGGTCTGGGAGCTGCGCGATAGAGATGCGCTTGTGGGTCTCGAGCGTCACGCGCTCGCTGCTGTCGTCGTCACGACTCGGCTCCCACGTATAGCTCACGGTCTCGCCTTCGACCCAGCCGTCGAGCGACTCGGTCAGTGTCTTGCGGTCGCGCACGGGCACCGAGATGAAGTGGAACGGCTCGGCGCGCTCGCTGTACCGCCCGCCATCTGCGACGAGTTCGTTGCTAAACACGCCGCCAAAGAACGTCGATAGGACGTTACTGTCGTCGGGGCGACTACTGCTGCAGCTCGCGTCGACGCTCACGCCGTTCATCTCGGACTCGAGCTGCTGGAAGAACGACGTGAGGAACTCACTTGCGTCCTGCTGCACGCCAACGTCGAGGCGCTCGCCGTCCCACGTCTTGAGCGCCGATACGAACGCGCGCGGGTTGTAGTACGCCTTTGCCGTGCCTTCGAGGTGCGCAAACAGCGACTGGAGCTCGTACAGCACGCCGCCGGCTCTCGACTCGCTTCCAGCTGAGCTAGTGGAGTTAGTGACACCACTGTTCGTACTGGTCCCAAGGCGCAGGATCTGTCGACGGAAGCGCGGGATCATGAAGAAGAGCTGCATCGTCGAGTTGAGGTAGCACGTGCAGCCGAGGTTCTTGAGACCAACGTACTTGGCGCGCTCGAGCGCTGCTGTATGGCGCGACGACGACGTTGACGACGACAAGGACGACGACGACGTTGCAAGCGTCGACGCGTCGTCTTTTGTTGCTGCTGCTGTCTTGGCGCTGCTCTTGCGGCGCGTCGTCGACAGTTGCGGATCAGCGAGCGACTTGGGCACGGCCGGCGCATCGAGCGAGTGCTGTCGCGTCATGTGCTCGAGGAGGTACTGGAGTCCGGACGCATTCTCGCGCACCAATTCTGTGAGCAGCGCAAACGCGACGTCACGCGCCGTGTCGCTGCGGCACTTGGGCTTTTGGAGGTAGTACTGCGACGACGCAGCGTCCATTACTGCGCTCACGCTCGAGCCGGCGCTGGCGGTTGCTGCGTCGACGACGCTCGACGTGGTCTCGGGCGTTGCAAACAGACAGCGGTGAAAGACTTCGTCGAGAATGCCTTCGTCCTCGTGCAGCGTCGTCGCGATGACCTCGCGCAAGCTGCGGCCGCGAAACGGCACATCAAGTCGACCGGCAGGTCCTGGCGGGATGCGCTGGACGATCGTGAGTAGAGTCGACAGCAGCGCTTCGAGCAGCGCGTCGGACGCTTCCGCGTCAAGCTGTGTCGTCGTCGTTGCGGGCGACTGCGAAAAGCTAGCAGTAGCGCTATCCGATGACAGCGACGACGGTGTTGACGAGACGTCGTCACTCACTGTGAAGTGCTTGACGCGCCGACAGAGCGTGCGGCACGTGCTGAGGATGTCAACGTCGCGCAGGCTCTCGGCGCTCGATACGAGCAGCGTCACGACTGTAAAGTACTCGACGTCGCACACTGCGTCGCTGTACGCGCTCAGGAGTTCGAGAAAATGGCGGTTGCATGCGCTGCGGTCGCGCACACGCGGGTTCTGCACCGTCGCGAGCGCTCGGATGAGACTCGCGGCCTCTTGACGCACGGGCTGGAACGCGCTGCATACGAGACAGTCGAGGACGATCGCGTCGACTGCTTTGTAGCTCGTGAGAAGCGGCAGTGCGTCGCAACGTGCCGTCAGTGCGCACGTCGTGATGCACGACAGCACGCGCGTCATCAAGTAAGCGCTGCTCGGGAGCGCCAAGACGTTGTCGGCGTCCTCGAGCACGGGTCGCGTGTACGTCAGTTCGCTCGCTACTGCGCGCTCATGCGAGTCGTCGCGCTGCGATGACGCACCACGAGTCGCAGCGACATCGTCAATCGCGACGCACTCGGCAGCTTTCAGCGCTTCGAGGGTCTCGAGCAGTCGATGGATCAACGCCTGCGGCTCGTCACCAGATGCGTCGTCATTGACGCAATCGTCGTCATCGCCGTCATCGTCACCAGTCGCTGCGCTATCGCGTCGCCGCTGCTCAGCTGCAAGCCGCGACTCGACGAGCACCAAGTGGCGCAGCAGCTTCAGCAGCTTGGACAGACACGTGACCGATAGCTCGCCCTGCGCGACGAGCTCGCGCGGTTGGCTCGCAAGCACAAACTTGCACAAGTGCGTCTTGCCGCCGAGCTTGAGGAACGACTCGGTCCAGCGGTTCGGCGTCCCAAGCCGACAGCCAACGTCGTCCCACGCGCTCGCTGCTGCTGCGTCGACGCGCTCACTGTCGTTTGTGCCAGTCGCACTCGCACTGTCGCGTGGGATCGCAAAGCGCTCGACGAGCTCGAGCTGGTACAGCAGCTTGGGTGCGCACGAGACGTCGAGCAGGGCGTTCCAGTCAAACGACGCGGGGAACTGCTGGATCGACCCGTCGATGCCGAGCGCGCCATTCAACGTGCGCGTGCGCTTCTCCATCGATGCGTCTGCCGCGAGCAGCTTGAGCACTTTCCACGCTGCTTCGCAGATCGCGCCGCGTTGTGCGAGCAGTGCAAAGAGCAGCTCGACGTGCCGCCCCGTACGTGCGATCTCGGTCTTGACAGCGTGCCAGTCGCTGTCAGCACTGCCACTACCACCAACTGCGCTGCTCTTTGCGACGGCACCGATCGCACTGATCGAGTCGCTCGCGGTCCGTCGCACGTGTCCGACTGTATCAGCCTCGACCCTCGCGAGCATGATCGCTTCGACTGCGCTCGTGCGCTTGAGCTGCGCGCTCGATGGGATAGGCGCAGTACTCGCCGCCGACAGTTTGCCACTCGTTCCAGACGCTGCCAGCGACGACGACGCAGCGCTGAACACGCGCGCTTTCTCGAGCGTGAACTTGTCGTGGCCCTGCGCCGTGAGCTTCGTGCGGAACTCGTTCACGAGCCGCACGCGGTCAACAGGGTGGCCCGTGTCGGCTGCGATGCGATCGCGCAGCTCGCCGACGAGCGACGTGCGTTTCAGCTGGTACCGGAACGGCGCAGCAGCGCGGCCGTCCTGCGTGCGCACGTGCACGACGAGCTCTTCACGCGCGTTCTCGCCTGACCGCAATGCTGCCTGCGTCTGCACTACCGACTGGTACAGAAACGTACCGAGCAGCACGAGCAATCGGTGCACGTGCGTCGCGCTGTCGCTGCTGCTGGTGGTGGCATCGATGCCATTTGCACGCGCCACTTCGAGCCGCGCAAAGCAGCCAGCGACAAAGTCAGCCCAGACCTCGCGCCGCACGAGCTTCGAGCCGACGTGCAAATGCAGCGCGATGAGGTAGTTCGTCGCCGCGAGGCTCACGGCGTCGCTGCCTGCACACAGCGCAACGTCGTACAGCGTCTCGAGACCCTTGAGCGCAAACGACTCGACCACGAACGTCGGCTTGACGTCCTCGCTACTACCGCTCGACAGCGCTGATGACGACGACGAAGCAGCGGACGTGCGATGCAGACTGCTGCTGCTGGTACTAGCACTGACACTCGAGAGTGCGCGCTCGGTCGTGTTGACGAGTCGGAAAAGCCGCTCAAACGCTGCAAACGCGTGCGAGCCCATGGTGCGCACGTCCAAGCAGATGCCACTGCTGTTGCTTGCAATGAGCGACTGGAACATCTCGGTAGGCACGCCACTTGCAAACGCGCTATGACCGGCAGCGTACGCGCGATGTACAAAGTTGCTCGGGTCTGGGATGATGCCAGTGAGCCACTCGAAGAAAACCTCGCGCTCGTCCAGTGCGGGCGCCACACTGCTGGTGGCGCAGCAGCAGTGCCAGAGCTGCTCCATGAGCGCGTACGACAGCTCGACCTCAGACTTGGTCACGATGTAGCCGAGGAACGCCAGTCGCCGCTGCATCGACCGCAAGTGTGTCGCTGCTGCTTCAGTATCGACATCGGCAGTGTTGTTGCTGCGTGACGCAGCCATGTACCGCTCAATCTCTTCGATGACGACCCGCACGAGGTCGTACTTGGCGTTCAGGTCCTTGAGCAGATCGCTCGGTGAGGCGCTCGAGCGCGCCGACGCGCCGAATGATGCAGCGCGCGGCAGCGACAGCCCACCGAGTGTTGACGACGACGACGACGATCCGCTTGAAGCGTCAGCGCCGTAGCCGTCAACGACACGCTCGATCAAACTCATCGACGTCTCGACGAGCACGCCATTCGCAATGTTCTCGGCGCACTTCTTCAGGTACTCGCTCAGCAGCCGCTGCTGCTCCTTGGAGCTCGCAGACGACGAGTGCGCAGCGGCCCAGAGTCGCTGGACGTAGTTGAGCGACGCTGCGAGCGCACGCTCGACTTCGGTGCGCATCGCTGGACGCAGCGACGACGCTTCAGTTGCACCAGCAGTTGTGTCAGCGCTACTGCTGACGCTGTGGCCATCGAGAATCGCGTTCCAGAGCAGACAGCAGCCGAGGTTCACGACTTTGTTGAGCACGTCGACGTCGCGCTGCGCACTCGCACTGAGCTTCGACGCGTTCGAGACGCCAACGAGTGCGCTCAGCGTCTTCTTCGTGCCGGCGGCCTCGGTGTCAACGACCTGCTTCGCTGCGATCGCAACGAGTCGCCGAACAAACGTCAGCAGGAGCTCGTCGTACTCGCTCAGTGGCACTTGCGTGAGCAGCACCATGACGACATCGACGAGGTCGGCTGCGAGCACATTGCAGAGCGCAAGGAGCATGTCAAACACGGCTTTGCGACCCGAGCGGAGCTGCCCGAGGCCAGTCTTCCAGAGCAACACGAGGTGCTGCTCGTTCAGCAGCGCGTTCGCAGCGACGAACGCGTAGATCGTCTTGGACCGCTTGAGCAGCTCGAGGTGCGTGCCTTCGGGCAGCTCGTACTTGGCGCAGCTCTCGCGGTCGCCCACGAGCACTTCGAGCACGTCCGACGTCGCGAGCCACTCGACGACGTACTTGACGCGCAGCCACTTGGCGACTGGCGCCACGGTGTTGGATCCAGCAGCTGCCGACAGCGACGATATCGACGAGTGCGCGTCGCTGTGCGTTGTTGGCAGCGCACTGCTTGACGATGACGATGACGCCGCGCGCCGGAGACCAAGACTCGTGCGCTTCTGTGCGTCTTCGCGCCGCTGCGCCATTGCGATGAGGTCGTTCAGACGCGCAATGCCGAGCAGTCGCTGCGCCAAGTACGGACAGCAGATCAGCTTCTTCGACAGGTCCAGGTGGAACACCTCGATCGCTTCCGCATACGCTGCATCGCATGGCGCAGTTGACGACGCGCCTGCGACTGACGACGTTGATACTGCGCTGTCGTCGTCGGCGTCAAACTCGGATGCCGCAGCACCTGCGCCACCTAACAATACGCCGTCGCGGTACAGCATATCGAGCAGCCCAACGATGTGGTCGACGAGTCCGCTGTCGTCCTTGAGCTCGTCGCGCGTCATGCGTCGCAGTCGCGCGAGCGTCACAGCAAGAAAGTCGCGAAAAAAGTCCTCGATCTGCGCATCGACCGACGACGCCGAGCGCCGCTTGCTGCTGCTGTTGCTGCTACTGCTACTGCTGCCACTCGAACTGCGGCGGCGCTTGTGCTGCACGACGCACGGCTTGGCCTGGAACAGCAATGCGCAAAAGAGCGCGACTTCCGACAGCGCGATGCTTGGGAGCGCAAGGCGCTGGAGCACGACGCGAAAGCCGCCGGCCTGGACAAACAGATCGACGTTGTCGACATAGTAGAGCGACCGACACGGATGGCGCGTTGGGATCGCTGCAAGTGCGTCCGGCGTCGCGAGGTACGACGTGTACACGAGCTTCTGGTACCTGCTTGCTGAGTACGTCCCGATGTACTTGACGTAAAAGTACATGCACGAGGTGTGGCCGTTCAGGATCATGCGCAGCAGCGCGAGCAAGTGCGATGTCATATCGTCATCGCTGCCTGTTGTTGATGCTGACGACGACGACGCCGATGATGGGCTTGGCGTTGCATCATTGTCGCTACTACTGATACTGCTACTGCTGCCGGTCTCGGTCGTACTCAGCAGCTTCGCAACGACGTTCTTGAGCACATGCTGGTGAAACGCGTTCATCGCGTCAGCGATCTCGGCCGACACGAACGCGCACAGCAGCGACTTTTCGACAAACGGCACGAGGTGCCGCGTGATGTACAGCACGCCGCTGTGCCTATCAAGACCGTAAAAGTACGCGTCAAAGTCTGCGCGCGCTTGCTGCAGGTCTTTGGTATCAACGTGCCACACGCTGCCGTGCTTGCGCGTGAACGGGTACGACGGCGACAAGTACAAATTCACGTGTGTCCCGAGCCGCGCGACGCGTTGGCGACTTGTTGCGCGCGCCACGTACTCGTCGCGGCCTTTGCGCCACGTCGCAACGTGCACGCGGATCTCGCTTGGCGACATACTCACGATCTGCGCAATGCGCCACTTGGTACTTGCGGACGCATCGTTCACTTCGATCCAGTTCCCGGCTTTCTGCGTTGCGATCGACCACTTGGAGCTCGAAAAGTCGTCGTGACTCAGTCGCCGAAAGCACACGAACGTCCGGAGCTCGACTGTGGGTTGCACCGCGTTGCACACACGATTAGGTATCAAAGTGGATGGGAGTTGCAGTATCGTATGCAAAAGTGGTATTCGGTATCCGTACGCCGCAATAAAGAGGATCAGTAGCAAATATACACATAAGTATCACAGCCAGGTATCACCAGCGAAACGAAGTACGTACGTCCGTTGTTGTTCGCAGCTGGCGTGACGATCGGGTCGCAGAGACACTCGAAGCCGTCAGGCACGTCCTTGTGCGCGCGCACGACGCGGATCTCCTTGAGCGGATAGCACGACGCACTGCTGCTACTCAATGAAGAGGACGACGATAATGATGACGACGCGTTCGACGACGACGACGGCGACGGTGGTCCGGTCCAGTCGACGCTCTCGTACCACACATAGAGTCCGCGCTGGCGGTCAATCGGCTTGTCGATCTTTGTCCACTGCGGCCGCGCCGGGTCGGTCGCTTGGCTACTGCTGCTGATACTCGGTGGCGTCCAGTCCTCGAGCTCAATGCGGAGCTGCGTGATGCCGCGCGCAGTCTCAGCGCTGCTGTTTCTATTGCTGCTCGTCGGCGCTGTAGACAACGAGGACGATGGTGATGCGCTGCTGAGTGCGAGCTGTTTGCGCGAGCCAGTCGCATTGCTGCTGCTATTGCTGCCAGTCGCACTTGCACTCGCACTCGGTGTGAGTTTGTACCAGAGGTACGTGAGCGGCGTGACCTCGGCAGCGCTCCCTTCTGCAGTCGTCACGCGGTGGAACCCGCCGCCTGCAGCGAGCGCATTGCCGTACGTGACCTCGAGCGCGCCGATGAAGTCGTAGTGCATGGCGCTCGGCGCGCAGGTGCGGCTGCAAAAGGTTGCACGATCGCGAGATGAGATGGGAGCGAGAGTACGCTGGTGCAGGCGAGTATATCGACTGCGCAAGCAGCGGGGCGGGACGGAGCGTTGCGCGCTTGCTTGCTTGGACACGTAGATCCGATCGGCAGGCGCAGGGTCGTCGCCTTCTTGAACCTCTTTTACCTTTGCAGCAGCAGCCGACAGGGAGGACAGCGCCAAATGGCAGTCGGTGGCGCTAGCACGATCAGTGGCGCAACGATGGATAAATTGGCAGAAATTTGTCATCGACGCCATACTATGTAGAACAAGTCAATTTGAGTTGCTATTTAGATGAACACATGGATTAGCAAATGCAAGTGCAATTGTGAGCAAGCGCGTCGCGCCACGACAGTGTACGTGCCCACGAGCTTGCTCGTCTCGCTGCTTCATCTGCAGCGCCATGTGTGTGTAGGCATGCGATCGATAATATAGTCTGCTACTCGTACAAGTGTGTCGGTCTCTGCGTGCTGCTGCAATGCGAGCCGTTGCTTTCGCGCCTCCTACCGACTCAATCTACACGACGTAGTTCTTGCCAGCGACCATCTTCTTTTGCTTGTGGCGACGCGCAGCAGCGAGTGGCGCAGCAGCAGCAGCAGCTGTCGCTGGCGCCAATGCCGTTGCGCGGCCTTTCGCCCACGAGTAGAAGAGCACGCCCGCAACGACAATGAGCGTCGCGACGCCGCGGCGCGTGTCAAAGCACTGCGACGCTTGGTGGCTGCAAAACAGCACCGAGCTGATCGCAAAGACGCACACAGCACGCAAGCTCTGCATGATCCCAGTCGTGACAGCGCCACTTGAGCCGAGCATGAGAAAGTACGTGAGGCCATGTGCGAGCTGCGACAGCGTGTAGCCCATCAGCGCCATGAGGATGTTCTGTTACGTATAGGTGGACAGCCATAGAGCCACGTACAGTCAAGTCAGTACAACCGCTCGCAATGGCAAAGGTCCAGTAGATGATCGACATGCACTCACCGACGTGCTGCCGTTTGCTTCCGCAATCGGTTTTGTCACGAGCTCGTGCCACTCGGGCAAGACAAAGAAGCTCTGGTACACTGCGAGGACTGCGACGCACGACGCGCCGAGCTTGAGACAGAGCTCCTTGGGCTCCGGTCGCTCCGGTAGCTTGAGCGTGTACTCGCCCGCGACTGCCGCGGTCAGAAAGAGAGTCAGTCAGACAGTCAACCAGACTGATCGTCCATCAGAGCCTGAGAAGCGCGACGTACCGTAGTTGCCACCGTAGAACGCAGCGCCAATGAGCGTGTTGACGCAGCCCATGAGCACGACAGCGCTGTTGCCTGCAGTACACAAAAGCACACGAGTGTGAATGACCAACACCCACTATCGTTTAGAGCCATACATCCAAAGCAACGTACGGCTGTCGCCCGAGTTCCCAAGTGCGCTGAACGCGAGACCGAACGTCACGAGCGCAATGCCCATCCACTCTTCCTTTGACACGCGCTTCTGGAGCACGAAGCGCGAGAGCAGCGCGGACCAGCAGATCACCGACGAGTACACGACTGGATGTGTGTGAGCATGAGTGTTGGTCAGTGCGTGTATGTCGTATTACTATGGTCCTCGTATTGACAAGACGCACCTTGGTAGAGGCCGCTGCCAGCCATCGAGAGCCCGATGGTCGAGAAGATGCAACCGGCAAAGTCGAGCACAACGGACACGAAGACGCAGAGCTGCACTTGCGACAGTGCGCAGGAGACTTTCGTTGGCGTCACGTCGATCTCAAGTGCGTCAGATGTCTCTGACGGCGCTGATGTCGTCGTGTGGTCGCTGCCAGCCTGTCGGTGCGTGAGCTCTGTCGTCTCGGCCATCAACGGTCTGGACAGCCAACATACGATAGAAGTCAGTCAGCTGACCTATCAGTTCGACTCGCACATAGAAATGAGCAGTGAACATGTCCAATGGCTAGACAACGACAATGGCTACGTACAGTGTTGGCGACAGCAAACGGTCGCTGGCCCACGCATCGTCGTCGTCGTCCAGCAGTTGCTCCTGCTGCTGCGTTGTCGCGTGTGTGCGTTCCGGCTCGTCTTCGTCTTCCGTTGCATCAGTAAAGCCACTGGCGCTAGGGCTGCTGCTGACAGTCGACGCACTGCTGCTGCTAGTAGGCGACATGTCCATCGGCGCCTTGGTCGTAATGGTAGTAGCAGTAGAGCCACTGCTGCTCTTGAGCGGAATGAGCCCAACGAGCATGATGCCAATGTAGTTGCAGAGCGGCAAGAGCATCGCCTTTTGGTCTGGAGGAGCAGTCCAATACATAGACGAGTGAGTGCGCGGCAGACAGCTGATACACTGTAGTAGTAGTGACGACGGCACGTACCGCCCGCGCCTTGGTAGAACACAAACTGCGCAGCGCACGTTGAGAAGACGCCGGTGAAGAGGAAGACGCCCTGTACCGAGTACTTGTACACGACCGGGCTCTGCAGCAATGCACTCACGCGACTTGCTGCAGTCACAGTCGTTGAGGCACGCACAGGCTTGTCGTGCACCATTGGCAGTTGGTCATGCTGCTGCTGCTTGGTCATCATCGATGATGCCATGACGCGTTACGTATGTGCTGTCTGCTGAGTGGACACGACTGCCTGGACGTTCGTAGGCGACGCTCTCCGTGGCACGCTTGTTGCGGACAAGCAGGACGTGCAGGACACAGCGGAGATGCGAGAGGCGTCGATCGAGATGCAGCGCGTGCGTGAGTTGACTGACGCGCGTGGTGTCTGTTCTGGGGAGAGGAAAACAACGATGCGAAAGTGTTCAGTCGCGAGGCTGTTTCGTAGGCTCATTTCGTCGAAAATGAAACGTGTATCAATAATGAGAAATGAGTCGACAAGACAGATGCTGCTTGCCATATTCGTCACATTTTGCGTCTCGATTGCTCTGTTTTTGGGTGCGTAGACAGTGGCACATTTCCAGGCTATTTGAGCGGCTTTCGTACTTTATTGCGTGCAATGGGACACGTGCGCACCCAAATGCGTTTTTTGGACCGCACTCCCGCTCCTATACGAATTCGTAGGTCTCCGCTTGTGTGCGACTCGCATGAGTCGTCGATGCCTGAAATTACTCACTCACTCGCACACCTGAAGCCAAACTGGATCGCTCTCGCATTTGCCTTTCGCACTCACTCGTGTGGTCGGCACGCAACAGACCTCCTCGTGCGTCCAGCGCTCACATCACAACAGCACATCCAGTGCGTACACCACCAACACGGGCCAAGCAAGCGAGCGAGGCTGAGCGACTGCGATGCAGCACGTCTCGCAGCGCCACAGCGGCTACCAGCAGGTCGCGATCGAAGTGCCGCTCTCAGCACTCGCGACAATGCCGTCGACAACATCGTCAGCAGCAGTCCCGCGAACGATGTCGCCACCGCACTCGGACGATAACGACAGCGTGCACGAGCCGCTCTTTGGCAGCGGCAGCAACGACTTTAGCAACACTGTCGTGCGGCCGCGTAGTGGCAGCAGCGATGCCGACCAGAAGCGGCGACGCCCGACTGCTCGTACCACGACGCTCCTCGCGTGGCTGCCGGCATGGCTCACGCCACCGTCAACGCGCACTGCAACGCTTCCGTGTGTCAATAGCGGCAACGGCTCAGCTGCTGGCGGTCGCGCAGCCGGCGCAAGTGTCGCATCGCAGCTCGTCCGCGTCTGCACGTGCTGCGGCCGCGGACCACTGCACACACCAGTTGGCAAGCGCGTCGTTGCGCAGCTCACGAAGCAGTCGGTCGTGCGGCTGTTTTGCATCTTCCTCATCGTCGTTGCGCTGTTTGTATCGCTGTCGCTCGTGCTCCTCGAAGGCCTTGGACGCTTGCGCTTCGAGGGCTACTTTGTCTCAACAGCGCGCGACAACGGCCAGCTCGGGTTCTACCACGAAATGGACGTCGACATGCAGACGCTGCGGGACTCGACCCAGAAGCCCAATGGCATGCTGTTTCCAGCTGCTGCTGGCAACACGCAGCGCGAAGTCTCGGCGTGGCTCAACGAGCGTCGAAGCCGCACGAACGGCCGCAAGTTCCTCGTTGGCTGCACGGACGACTGGCGCGGGTACGTCCTCCGGTCGTTCCTGCACTTGTTCACGGAGCTGAAGACAACGCACGGCTGGACGGACCTCGTGACGACCGACCCCGTGTCGTTCTTCTACGAGCAGGACGCGAAGAAAGCGCCGAGCGCCTTGCTCTTTTGCCTCAACTCGTTCCACTACCCGATGGCGATGCTGCTCGAGCACACGCGGTACTTCCAGGAGCTCCGCGCGCTCGGGACACTCATTATGATCTGGAACGACGACCTGCACTACTACGACCAGTTCGATCCAACGCAACTGCGCGACAAGATCTTGACGAAAGCCGACGTGCTCGTTGGCTCGTACACGTACGCGATGGACGACTACTTTAAGGGCGTCACGCGCGGTGGCCTCGTCCAGCCGCGTGACATGCCCGTGACGATGTGGCTCCCGCACGCAGCGGGTCCGGACTTTACGCAGTTCTCGTTCAACGACGCGCCGATCAACAAGTTGGTGCTCGGTGGCGCACTCGGCTCGCATTGGTACCCGCTGCGCCACTGGCTCGGCGAGTACCAGAAGACGCATGACGACACTATCGAGCTGTATCGCCACGCAGGGCACTACGTCCCAGACAACACGTCCGAGATCTTTGCGACGACCTTGCGCGCGTATCGAGCCGGTGTGACCACGACGCTGCTGTTTCAGTACGTGATCGCCAAGGTCTTTGAGATCCCAGCGACTGGCGCGCTGCTCGTTGTGAACCGCGACACGGCGCCGCTACTAAGAGCGCTTGGGTTTATTGAGATGGAGCACTACGTCACGTTTGACCGTATGGACCCTGCACCGACGCTCGCGTGGGTCTTGGATATCGACAACAGAGCGCAGGTCGAGCGCATGCGGCGTAATGGACGCGACCTCGTGCTCGCGCAACATACGGTCTCGCACCGCGTCCAGGCGCTCGACCTGTTTGTCACGCATGGCCTTGCGACGTACTCGGTGCCTAAGACGTACACGTTTGACGCGCCGTGTCCGTCGATCGCATTGCCATCGAAAGCAGCGTGCGAGAGCCGGTTCGCGCGCGAAGCGTTCTACAAGTGCGACATGTGGTTCTGCGGCGCGTGGTCGTTCTTCCGGTAGCAACGGATACTGCCAATGTCGATGACATCGTCGTCTGCGTAGTGAAGCGACTAGATGGTCATGATGGACAAGTGACAGTGTGAGCGACGCGTCCAGATGCGCATCGATACGAGCACGGACTTACGACATGCGCTATGGATGTGTTGGTCATCCATTCGGTCTCATTGTGCGATACGTAGGGTTGACTGGTGCGATAAAGTGTGTGACAGAACCGGTACTTCTCGACAGAGATACAGTGGAGCACAAGCACAGCAAGAGCGCATGGAACACAGCGAAAGTGGTCGCACAGAATGCGGCCAAATCGCGACAATAAGATGCAATCCAACATGAATGCAAAACAAGTACAAAACGAGTTGGATTCGTATAAAACGATGTAAGAATGAGCAAGAGCGTTGTTGATCCGAAATTGATGAGTTGCATGGACTTCCACTCTTCTCTGCAGCTTGTGGCTGCGCTGCGCGTGTGCGAGGCGTGCGACCTGACCAATGGATCTACTGGTCACGCAGCCGCGCGCGTCGCACTGGCGCACACCTCGCCTGCTCGACTAACTACTACGTTGCTGACTACGTTCCTAACACTGGGGATGATGAAGCTCGAAGCGAATCGATCCGACTCGCTCACCCTCCTCCTCCTACTACTACTTACTACTCGCGTCGACGTCGACGGCCGCGCGTGTCCTGACTGTTGTTTCTGGTCTTTTCTCTCGCTGTCTCTCATGCGGTGTGTGGGCACTACTCTCTCTCTCACGGTCTCTCACGGTCTCTCTCTACATCGTGCACGCATAGTTGCACTCGCGTCAAGTGCTGCTACGGTTGCTATGTATGACCAGCACAGCACTCAGATGCCAAAGCGCTTGACCAAGAACGCGCGCAGCGGGTCTGGGAACGACGCAAAGTACGTCGCCCAGTTGTCGCCAAGGCTCGCTTTGAAGCCGTGCACGATCTGATAGAGCATGTCCGAGAGCTCGGGGTGCGTGAGCGTCTGCCCCTCGAGCGACGCGACGGCGCCGCACATGTACATAAAGTCGCTGACGATGCCGTTCGGGTTCACTTTGACCATGTAGCAGAGGCCGAGGAAGCAGTGCTCCTTCTCCTCCGGCGCGCGCACGTGCGCGAGTGCGCGGCACCAGCGCTTCGCAAAGTCCTGCAGGTGTGGTGCAACGACCGTCGGGCAAACGTAGCCGAGGCGGCCGATCGTGATCGCGCAGTTCTCGACGAGGTTCCGCGGCAGCTTCGGGCGGTTGATCATCCCAATGAGGCGCGCGAGGCACGGCTCGACGAACGGCTCCATGTCGGCGCCAATGCGCACAGCGATCTCGCCGACCGCCCAGCTCGCGTTGTTGCACACAGTCGGCTCGTCCGGGTCAATGCTCTCGATGAGCACCGGCAAGATGTGCGCGAGGCCGGGTCGCAGCACCTCGGGCGCGTGCTTGGCGAGGTCGCCGACGACGCCCATCGCGCTCTGCCGCACGTCGAGCACGTCGTGCCGCACGCAGCCCATGACGAGGTTGAGCACGTTCGAGCCCGCAAGCAGCGCTTCGCTGTTGCTCTGCAGACCCTCGATGATGCCCGAGACGAGGTCGAGCGCGCACACAATGAGCTCGGCGTCGCCCTCGTCGGCGTCGTTCGGGTTCTGCTCGTACATGGCGTCGGCGAGCAGCTCGTTGCTGATGATGCGCTCGCAGCGCGCGTACACCGTGCCGGCAAACTCCTGGAAGCCCGTGCCGAGCGCCTGCGCGACGGGCGCGAGGCACTCAAAGAGCGGCAGCAGCTCGCGACTGTGGTCGTCGAGCAGATTCCACTTGGCAATGAGCGGCGGCATGAGGATCGCAATGAGCGCCGGGTCGTTCAGCTGCGCGCCGACTGAATCAGCCAACGTCCCGATCGCGTCGTACAGAATCAGCAGGTTCTTGGCCTGGTACTTGCCAAACGCAAAGAGGAGGTTCTGCAGGATCGGCGCGAGGTACGGCCCGAGCTCGTCGCGCGCCTCCTCCTCGAGTGTGCAGAACGCCGAGCACGCGGCCTCCTGGACCTTCTTGTGCGGATCGAGGATGCGCTTGAGCATCGCGTCGACGAGCGGCGCGAGCAGCGCAGCGTCGCCCTGGTCCACGACCCAGCTCGCGTACCGACTGAGCGTCCAGCACGTGATGCTCCGCACGAGCGGCATCGGGTCGTCGAGCTTCTGCAGCAGGAACGGGAAGAGGTACGGCATGTGCTCGGTGATGCCGCTGTAGCAGCCGTCAGCGATCGCGCCGAGCGCGAGGATCCCGCTCTCGACGAGCGGCCACGGACCTTGGAGCGACAGCCGCTCTTTGAGCAGCGGCAGGAGCTCCGGCAGGATCGCGTTGCCGTAGCCATTCGCCAAGTTGTCAAGACTCGCGGCCGAGCACCGCCGCAAGTTCCACTGCAGCAACGAGTCGTCGTCGTCGTCGTCGTCATAGTCGTCGTCGTCATCATCGTCGTCGTCGTTGTCGACATGGCCGCTGCCACTGCCGTCGTGGTCGGACGGCACGCCGTCGCGCGCGTGGTCGGCGCCCGTCTTGCCGCGGTGAAACACGGGCTTGATGTCCTCGGGACGATCCGGCACGTTCTCGTGCTGCGACGTCTCCTCGGCCTCAAAGTCGAGCAGGTCCTCGTCGCTGTAGACCATGCGGTGGAACAGCAGCGGCACGATCTGCGGCACGTACGGCAGCAGCACGTGCTGCAGCTCGCTGAACTCGCGCAGGTCGCAGAACGAGGCCCAGAACTCGCACGCTTCGATCGCGACGCTCTCGTCCGCGTCCGCGTTCGCGCGCAGGATGAACTGGATGATGCTGTCCATGTGCGGCAGCAGGTACTGCACGCCGACCTCGAGCAGCACGACGATGCTCTTGCACACGAGCTTGCGCACGTCGTTCGACGCATCTTGCGTCAGGTGCGAGATGCCGGCGAGGAACGCGTCCATGTGCACGACGAGCCCGACCGGCATGTACACGAGCACGTTGTTGAGGCACGCGAGCGCGTCGCGCCGAAAGCCTGCGTGCGGGTGGTCAAAGTACTGCAGCAGCTTCGGCACGAGCGCGTTCAGCGGCCGGCTCGGACTGTTCTCGAGCTTCGCGGCCGAGTCCTCCGAGATCTTGACGAGCGCACCGAACGCACCAGCGACCGCGTTTTCGTCTGTCGTCTGCTCGAGGCACAGCAGCAGCGCCGGCATGAGCTCGGGCCACTCGTCCAGGAACGTGTACTGCGACACAAACGTCGTGATGACCGAGCCGGCGGCGTTCCGGATCGCAGCGATCGGGTCGACGAGCACCGACAGCGTCTGCGCGCGGATGACCGCGAGCATCTCGGTCTCAGCAGGCGTCTTGCTCCCGCCAACGTCGCTCGCTTTGATGTTGCGCTTGAGCAGCAGACCGGCGAGCTGCCGTACGTTTGGCTCCATCTGCGTCGAGCACAGGAGGTGCACGAGGTAGAGGTTGAACTCGAGGTTCTGCTGGAACTGCTGCAGACGCTGGTACGACTCCTGCTGCACTTGGTTGTTCGGTACCATGTACGCCTGCAGTAGCGACACGACTTCCTGCAGCAGTTGCGGCTGCGGCTGCCAAGCGGTCGCCATGGTTGCGTCGATGCGAGCGGCGGTGGTAGGTTCGGCAAAGGGGAAGGGAGGGGAGGCACGGACAGACGGCCGAGTCTCGACGAGGCGTGTGTGCAGCTACACGCGAATGGACGAGGGGGAAGGGAAGGAGGGAGGGCGACGACGGTCTCTCGCTCAGCAGCAGCAAGCAGCAGCGACGGCAACAGCGAGCAGCGAGCAGCAGCAGCGATGGTGGTCTTCGATGGTCGGTTTTCTCGTACTCACTCGCCAACGACGAGGTCGCAATAGCCAACAACAGCCGAGAGCCATCCGCAAAGTGATGTGGCCCACTATCTCGTGTCTGCCACACGCATACGAGCTGAAATATACGACGAGCTCACATCACTTTTATGAACGTGACACAATCTCAGCAAATGAGCACAGTGGAATATATATCAGCGAATCACATAATTGCAATGCATCATATAAATGCTGTACACTACCATACCTGTATCTGATTCGCTATTACCATTTGGTATATTACGCAATCACGCCTGCATTCTTCTGCCCAAACTTCGACTCGCACAAAGCAATTGGCTCACAATGGCGACACCTGCTGCTCCTGCGAACGCGAACGACGGTGCGCTGCATGCACGACAACTGCCGTCTTGCATCGCACATGCGACTTACCACTGATACGAACAGGATGCGTCGGCGTCGAGTCTGAACTCGCTGGCAAAGTGGACGGCTGCGCGGGCTGCCCGAACCAGCAGCTCTGCGCATCAGGCGAGGCCAAGAAACCGGACCCTGGTGCGTGCATGTCTGTCTGTCTGTAGTGATGATATGAACTGCGTGCGCACACTTTGATGCAGTCGGTCGTTGTCGTCTGCTGACGCTCTTTGCGATGCTGCTTGCGACCGTCAGCGGTATCGGACGTGAAGCAACGCCTCGCAGGCGTCAAGCACAAGCTGCTCGTGCTCTCGGGCAAAGGCGGCGTGGGCAAGAGCACTGTTGCATGTCAGCTCGCGTTCGCGCTCGCTGGTAAGGGCTACCAGGTCGGGCTGCTCGACGTCGACATCACGGGTCCGAGCGTGCCGCGCATGCTCGGGCTGCTCGGCCACGAAGTGCACCAGAGCGCAGCCGGCTGGTCGCCTGTGTACGTCGACGACAACCTCGGCGTGATGTCGATCGGCTTCATGCTCCCGAACGCCGACGACGCGATCATCTGGCGCGGGCCGAAGAAGAGCGGCATCATCAAGCAGTTCCTCGTCGACGTCCAGTGGGGCGAGCTCGACTACCTCATCATCGACACGCCGCCCGGCACGTCGGACGAGCACATTAGCATCGTGCAGGTGCGTGTGTCTGTGGCTTGCATGTGGTCTGTGTCGCACAGTACAGCAATGTGCGTATGCTTCTTGACTGACGGACCTACGGACCTGCTCGTTTGCGTCGCTAGTACATGAAAGAAGCCGACTTGGACGGCGCAGTCGTGGTCACGACGCCGCAGGAGGTCGCACTCAGCGACGTGCGCAAGGAGCTCAACTTTTGCCGCAAGACAAAGATCCACGTGCTCGGCGTCGTCGAGAACATGAGCGGCGTGCAGCGCGAGCTCGGCGACGTCCAGTTCATTGGCGCCGACGGCGCGGACCAGACTGCTGCGTTCATGCAAGTGCTGAAAGCGAAAGCGCCCGAGCTGCTCGCGCACGCGGTGCGCATGGACGTGTTCCCAGCAGCGTCGGGCGGCGGCGAAGCGATGGCGAAGGCGTTCAACGTGCCGTTCCTCGGCCGCTTGCCGCTCGACGACAAGATGACCAAGTCGTGCGAGGATGGCGTGTCGTTCCTCGAGGAGCACCCCGAGTCGGTCGCAGCACCAGCGTTCGCCAAGATTGTCGAGGATATCATCGCGTCGGTCGAGAAGTAGCGGGTCTGCGGTGTGCGAGTCGACAGCAGCGGCTGTGGTCGTGCAGGTGCTGGCGTGCGGCATAGCGTGCACAGAGGGAGTACGAGGTTGCGTCTCGCGATCTTGCGATATGCCTGAGACATAGCGATCTGAATGACGACTTGTGGTTCACTCCATGTGTTCACTATCGCGATTGTTGACTATTGCGATGATGGGCATGGAGCGGTTCATTTGCCGACTGTACCTCATCCATCCGTCATTCGCTTGTGCAGTCAT
This sequence comes from Globisporangium carolinianum, assembly GCA_023334275.1. Lineage (NCBI taxonomy): Eukaryota > Oomycota > Peronosporomycetes > Pythiales > Pythiaceae > Globisporangium > Globisporangium carolinianum. The sequence continues at coordinate 149 of JAASGP010000123.1, read as the reverse complement.
GACTTGGTGTCGCTGCCAGGGATCAAGTTCCCGCCTCCGATCGTGTCGCAGCGCGCGGCGATGGCGTACTTTACACGCGCACCTGTCGGTCTCGCAGCGTGGAACCAGAGCTCGAGTGGCGCTAGTAGCGGCAGCAGTGATCTCCTGCT
>JAASGP010000122.1:0-37333 GCA_023334275.1 Globisporangium carolinianum | reverse complement strand
GGGAAGATGGCAAGCAATGCAGCGATGGAAGTGGGACGTAACTTGCTGCTTGTGGTGCTGTTGTTGGTAGTGCTGCTACCGCCAGCGTCGTGTCCTTCTGGTTGTCGTCGTTGTGTTGGTCAAAGAAGCTCGAAGCCATTGCAGCAGTTGGATCCATTCGAAACCAGATTGAAAAGCATCGAACAGTGACAGGGCAGTATGTGTTGCTACCGTCTATAATTGTGTTTTGTAGTTGCTGATATACTACATACGCGAATATTCCGTCAGCCAATGAGCTCCTGTGTTTTGCGAGGCAGGAGGTGGACCCTGCAGTGTCGGGTCACGAGCAGCTCTGAAGTAGAACGAATTTCAACCAGCCAATTCGCTGTCGCTGCGCTGAAGTAGCAGGAAAGTGCTTCGCAGCCGCAAACCACACGCCATCGGATCAATTGGCATAAATTCTCCCAAGAAGACCCAAGCAAAATGGTGATCAAGTAAGTGGTCACGCCTCCTCCCCCTCTTATTCTGCTTGCTGGTGTTGCATGCAGCATCCCGCTCGCCTTCTCGGTGGTGTGGACATGCGGGTATGTATGCACAGTGGTCGAGACCACGGCGGTGGTGGCGATGGCGAATGGGTCGAGACGCGCCAGCATTGAGAGTCAGACAGCAGCATGTGTCCATGTGCGATCACAGCGACAGCGACAACGTGTGGTGGAGCGCAGCAGTCGAGTCGCTGACACACCAGGCAGTATGGCGAGCGCCTGTGTCGCGAACAGGTGACGCGCACCGATCGTTCGGAGCGCAATCCACACCTCGACCGCACAGCTCGACGTCTGTCATGACGGATGGACGTGCGAGCCTGTTATATGCAGACACAGTCGACCGATGACAGCTGATGCGACACCAACCGAGCGCGCAGGTCGATGCGCGTGGACCGGGAGGTCGAGTACAGACAGCAACAGGCACAACAACGCGACGCGCGTGTAGCATCGAATCGCAGCAACGACAGCGGGCCAACAGTGACGATGCCACTCAGTCGGCTGTCCCGACTATCGTGCGACACTAGCCCATCCGTTTACAGCACTGGCATCGCACTCGCCTACCACCATTGCCACCACCGCTCGCGCGTGCGAGCACCACGCATGCACCCATGGACGTTTGTACCACAAAGACTAACTCGTGTGACCGTCGTGTATCTGTATAGGACCGAAACCTGCTCGTTCTCGGAGGGCCGTATCTACCCGGGCCACGGCTCGCGCTACATCCGTCGCGATGGCACGTCGTACGTGTTCCTCAACGCGAAGAGCAAGTCGCTGTTCTTGCAGCGCAAGAAGCCGACGAAGATCGTGTGGACGCTCGGCTGGCGCCGCATGAACAAGAAGCTCAAGGTCGAGGAGGTCGCGCGTCGCCGCGTGCGCAAGACGACGAAGATCCAGCGTGCGATCGTTGGTGTCTCGGCTGACGACATTCGCAAGAAGCGCAACCAGAAGCCTGAAGTGCGCGCTGCTGCGCGTGCCGCGCTCAAGGAGGCGAAGGACCGCAGCAAGGCGAAGACGAACATCACGAAGGCTGAGGTCCTCAAGAAGGGCAGCAAGGCCCCGGCCGCGCCGCGTGCGCAGAAGAAGTCGGGCAACCGTGGCGCCATCTAAGTGTAGCGCTCTACGCTGCGCTTGGGTCACTACGAACCGAACCGTTACGGCATCTAGTCGGCGGCATCCATCGCGAGCAGGTTGGTGCGGTGGCTGGAGGACGACGCGTCGTCTGTCTGGTGTAGTGCTGGACGACCAGCGGTCGGTTTCTCTCGTAAGCGGTCCGACGATCAATCCACTACTACTCTGGGGGAAAAGAGCTTGTTTGCCGATGATACGTTGAGCGTGTTTGCACTGTTGTAATGTGCTTGGTGTGGCGTTTGTAGCTGCGTTGCCTTGTTGCTGTCGTTGGTTGTTTTCTCTCGTCGTCTCTTGGTCGTCTCTTGGTCATGTCGCGACGATATCGACTGCGTAGCTCCGTGAGATGCACGACAAGATGAGGAACGTAGTGCTTTTGCAACGATTCGCGAACGTGGTTTGCAATCGCAGCACCATTGTGCTCACAAGTCGCTTCCGTCGAGTGTTCAGCACCGCATGCATGTAGACTGTCGCATCGCATCGCATTGTGCTTGACGCTTGCAATGATCGTGTTGTATCGGTGTCGAGAATTCCCATACACCAGCTCGTATTCGTATGCTGGATGCGATTTGGCTGAAACGACAAACACAATTAGGTATGGTGTGGCCCACCTGAAGACGCAATTTGCCACCACCAATCAAAACGCGCGCGCCAATCAAAAGTCTGCGACGTGTGACGAAAGAGAACAGCGCGATACAGATCGCACGCACGCACACTCGCCAACTCGCCACGCTACCTGCACGCACACGATGAGCGCTCCCGCTGCTGCTGCCGCCTCGACAACGCCGCCGCCACCGGCGCCTGCTGCTGCTGGTGATGCTGCCACGACAACGACCGAGATGACGAGCAAGGACTACTACTTTGACTCGTACTCGCACTTTGGCATCCACGAAGAGATGCTCAAGGACACGGTGCGCACCAAGACGTACATGGACGCGATCATGCAGAGCAAGCACTTGTTCAAGGGCAAGGTCGTGCTCGACGTCGGCTGCGGCACAGGTATCCTGTCGATGTTTGCTGCCAAGGCCGGTGCAAAGCACGTCTACGGCGTCGACTGCTCGGGCATCCTGACGCAGGCGCGCGAGATCGTGAAAGCGAACGGCTTTGCCGACAAGATCACGCTCATCCAGGGCAAGATGGAGGAGCTCGAGCTGCCGGTCGACAAGGTCGACATTATCATCTCCGAGTGGATGGGCTACTTTCTGCTCTACGAGTCGATGCTCGACACCGTGCTGTACGCGCGCGACAAGTACCTCGTCGACGGCGGCGCGATGTTCCCGGACCGCGCAGTGCTCTACGTCGGTGCGATCGAAGACGGCGAGTACAAGGCCGAGAAGCTCGACTGTACGTATTGCTACTGTGTATTGCTACGGTGTATTGGCATTGCTCCACGTTGAGCTCACATTGAATTGCGCGTTCTTTATACGTTCATATGCACATGTGATACGTTAGTCTGGGACAACGTCTACGGCTTTGACATGAGCTGCATCAAAGAGATTGCAAAAGTCGAGCCGCTCGTCGACACCGTGAACGGCGACGCATTGCTCAGCGACGTCTGTCCGATCCTCGACATTGACCTCACGACCGTGACAAAAGACGAACTCGCGTTCTCGTCAACGTTCCAAGTCACAGCGTTCCGCCAAGACTTTTGCCACGCGCTCGTCGCGTACTTTGACTGCACGTTCTCGCGCTCGCACAAGCAGATCGCGTTCTCGACCGGCCCGAAAGCCAAGTACACGCACTGGAAGCAGACGATCTTTTACCTTGACGACGAGATCGCGTGCTCACCAGGTGAAGTGCTCGAAGGCGAACTCACGTGCAAACCAAACGCGTCGAACCCGCGCGACCTCGACATTGACATCACAGTGCGCTTTGACGGCGCGAGTGGGTCGTACAGCCAGACGCACGCGTACAAGCTGCGCTAGATGCTAGATGTTGCATTGCATTGTAACGCTGTTGTCACCTCGCTATCACCATCGCCCGTACCTTTCATCCATAGCTCAATCAAAGACTCGATATGTACATCACGCACGCTTGCCATTGCTGCGTCTGCGTTTTGTTGCCACGGTGTCACTGACGTGGAAGTAGTGTGGCCCCGCAGTCGCATGCCGTGCTATCATCGAGCGTGACGCCAGCATCCCGTCAAGCGCAATGTGGACGAGTGCGTTGCTTGAGCTGGTCAGAATGCACATCTCTGCATTCCATAGACTCTTTGTAACACTATGCAGATTGGACTCGATTATACACGACGGATTTGCATTTTTGCTGTTTGCTTTTCAAACGCAATTGCATTCGACAGCAACATGGCAACAGCAGCAGGAACAGCAGCAGCAGCAACAGCATGCACGAGCTTGCGCGCAGCGCCGCGGTCGCGGGCAGTCGAGTCGTTCCTGCGCAACTTTGAGCACGAGCGCGCGCGACTCGCCGAGGTGCTCGAGATCGCGCTCTGCTACGGCGCACTCTGTCTCGCACAGAACTTCTCGCTCCGCGGCATGAGCGTCGAAGAGCTACGCGCAGTCACAGGTGCGTTGTTCGCACGCCAAAGTGTCGTTCGCATTGCGCTCCATGTGTGCGCATGAATGAGGCACGCAGCGCGTCGCCTTGCTGCAAGGTCTCATGCGTGTATGCGCGCTTGCCTTTCGCTGCAACAGAGTACGACACGATCAAGAAGCGCGACTTCTTTGTGCGCAACGCCGGCATCAGCGCACGCAGCCGCATTAGCAGCAGCAGCCATCAATACCGCGATCGCGCCTCGACTCGGACGCCACTTGCTGCCTCGTTGTCGCAACAGCAGCACGTGCGACTCAAGCCGCCGCACTCGTGGCGCGACGGCAACGACGACGCCGAGATCCTCGAACCGCCGACTATCTTGCAAGCGAACGAGCCGAACGCGCCGTCCACCACCAACGATACGACAACAGCAACAGCTATAGACCACGTGCTCTCGAACGCGATCGACAGCTCACCAGTCGCAGCAAAGCGTACGTTGCGAGTGCTGCTCGTGCATCTGTCTGTATGGATCGATCTGCTGTGGCGTCATCTAAGCACTGGCAATAAATGGTCACTGACTGCTGATCACGCTGCGCCAGCGCTCGACACCCTCGACGTGTTTGCGACGCTCTTTGGGCAGCGCTTTGTTGACGCCGCGTTTACAGCGTTTGTTGCAGGCGGCAGCGACCATCGCATCGACACGCGCACAGCACTCGACTCGCGCTTCCTACGCGTCGACCAGCGCAAATCGGCCGTGTCGTTCCCAGTGCCAGCGCTGCCAGTTGTGTCATTTGACGCGTTTGTCGCTGCGTACGTCTTGCGCTGCGTCGCGCACTACACGCCAGTAGCAGCAGGTGGCGGCGATGCGCCAACACTACGGCCTGACGACGATACGCCACAGTCGCAGTCGCAACAGCCGCTTGGACGTCGCGTGCAGGCCGATGCGAGTGTCTCGGAGCGTCAGGTCCCACGAACGACGCGAGCGGCTGCTGCCGTGAGTACTGCCAAGCCGTCGTCGACACACAAGCCGTTGACTCGCACGCCGCGTTCGCTTGCGCACGTGCAGTCGAAGCTCAAACCTGAACTCGATGCCAAGCGCAAGACGCTTAAGCGCGTCCAGACGACGCAGACGCAAGTGCTAAAGGAGCGACTCGCGCGCTTGCGGCTCGCCGAGTTGGACGCCAAGCGGTCGCTTGAGACGAACAACAGCAGTAGCGATGCGCATCGACTGCGGCGCGTGCCGTTGGCCGACATCTCAGCTGGTAGGCACTGACACTGACGTCCAGTACTGGCGACTAGTAGGATGACTGACGCAACGCGTCATCGATGCGACAGGTGCAGCAGCGCTCGAGATCGCCGACGACTTTATGAAAAGCCCGCTGCTCGAGCGCTTCAGTGGCCAGGAGAACGACAGCAGCAGCAGTAACGTGCAGCGGTCGACGCAAACCGACAGTCGCGACGCGCTGCACGACGAACTCTATGGCGCGACCGCAGCACTGAGCGACTCGTTTCTCGGCTGCAAGGCACCGTCCGTGCCGCGTCCACGCGCAGCTGCGAAAGCCACGCGGCCGCCTCGACGTGCGTCTTAGTAGCGTGTGCTGGTCGTCTAGCAACTGCGACGTGGTCGCTCACTCATGTCGGTCTGTATGGCATCGTAGGCTACAACGGCTGGCTCGGCGACTTTGGGCCGCTGCACACCAAGACCGTCGTGTCCGAGTGGGGAGCACCAGACGACGACGACGATGTCGGCAGTGACGCGAACAGCACGCAGCAACAGCAGTCGCGTGACAGTGCGTACTATGCGCTACTTGCTCTGTCGGATGCGCGGTGATGTGTGGCTGTGCATGTGGAGTTCTGATGCATATGTGGTGCTTTTGGCACGTCGTTCTCAGATGCGCGTACTGGCAGCAGCAGCCGTCGCGCGTCAGCTGCTGCAAAGTTTGAGTGGACGTTCGACAGGTGCGGTCGCTCGCCACCACAGTCACTCAGGCATGTCGGGTTGGAGGCACTTCCAGAGCCGATTTTTACACGCGCGATTGCTCACACTGTCGCTCACACTGTCGCTGGTCTCCCGATACAGAGCGGATGGCGCGAGCCCTCGACCACGCAATGGCGCGAAGCGACCGTCACTTCGTCCCACGACCGCTCGCAGTCACGGCGACAATGACGACGACCGAAGCAGCAGCAGCAGCAGCAGCGCGATCCGCAAGCACGAGCAGGCTCAAACGCGCCATCCGACAGGCGACGACGTCCAGGACGACAGTGTCGATCGTGACGACAGCGACGTCTCGGATAGTAACAGCGACGCGAGTTGCGTCTCCGATCCGGTCTTCGAGTGGCTCAAGCGCGCAGTCTAGCGACGTCGCAGCAGGGACGCCGCCACTCGACTACTGTATACTGGAGTATACTGTATGCAGAGGTCTACCATCGACGGACAGCAATCGATACGATGCACCCAATCACCCATTTGTATACTGTCCATTGCACTTCATGTCGTTCGCACACTGTACGCGTGGAAAGCGATCGCGACGTTCACGGCCGTGTACACGACGTAGTAGCCCATGAGCACGCGGCCGTACGCCGGCGGACAGCAAAAGCCGTGGCGCCGCACAACGACGAGCGTCGCAACGAGCGAGACGCCAAGGAACGCGAGCGACACGACCGCGTGCGCGTCGAGCGCGAGGTCCGAGCCGCTGCCATCGCCACCTTGTACTAACGCAACAGCCATCGGGACGCCGAGTCCAAGCAGGACGTTGAACACCGGACCGCCAAAGCAGCCAGCGATCGCCATCTGCGGGAACCCAGCGCGCGCGACCGAGACGTTCGTGACGAGGTCGCCGACCGAGTTGCCCCACGACAGCACGGTAAGCCCTAACAAGCTGTTGCCGGCGTGCGTGATGACGCCGACTGCGACGAGCAACGCGAGCAGCTCGTTCGCAACCGCGTAGATCCAGCTCACGCACGCTGCGAATGCGAGCGACAGTAGTGCAAGCGACCCGATGCGCGACGTTGGCGGCCGCGACCGGTGCGTACTGTACGCGACGGCGACTGCACCGACACTGCCGCCGGCAAGCGCGAGCTGCCAGAGTTGCACCGACCAGCTGCTGGCGGTTGTGACGACGACCGAGTCGATCGGTACGCGCACGTGCAGCGCGTCGGCGGTGAGCAGTACAAACAGCGGCACGGTAATCGGCGCGAGCGTCGCAAGCGGCCGCGACCACGCCGAGGCGTCGAGCAACGGGATCGTCACGTCGCGCACGAGCACGAGCAGCGCCTGTGGTACACTCAGTATCTTGATAACAACCGACGCGTCGCTGCGATACACATCGAGCACGCGGCGCTGCAGGCGCCAGCGCCAGCGCCGATGCCGCCAGTACGCGCTCACGAGGATGCCGGCGCCAGTTGTGAACGCAACGCGTGGGCTGTTGGTCAGTCGTGTCGTAGCGATAGACTCGTCGTCAGCTGCTGTACCAAGCTCCATGCGGTCGTCGTCGGGTGCAATGAGCGGCGACGTCAGTTCGTTGTCAACACTGTCAAAGTGGTCGGCAAACACGCGCGCAGCAAACTCCGACGCGCGCTGCGGTGTCGGCGACGCGAGTGCAAAGTCGCCGGCTTTGCCAGCGCGCTCAGCAGCGTCGGCACGCGTGATGAACGCGTACGGCCGAGCCGTCGATGATTCGTCTCCATTGGGACGGTGATCAGTCGTAGACTGCGGCGACAGCGCGTGCCAGAACGCCGAGCGTACCATCGCATAGTTGCTGCTGTCCGACGTTACGGCTCTGCGATCGACGGCTGTGCGGCACCGCGCGATGCACTCGGGCACGAGCACCGAACCAACGTACAGCGCGTACGCAACGAGCAATAGCAGCACCGTCGGCGACGCTGTTTGTACAGAAGCAAGCGTCAGCAGCAAAGCGAGTGCGAGCAAGAGCGCACACACGTCGCGCATGAACGGCCACGGATCGACGCGCACGTCGCTTGCGACGGCGACGGCGCCAACGACGACAGTCGTGACGAACATCGCGCCGCCGAGCAGCTCGTTCATGCCGGCGTCGCCAGCACCAGACGAGTACGCGGCAATGGCCGAGAACACGTCAGGAGCGCCGTTGCCAAACGCGAGGAACGTCACGCCCGCAATGTCGTACGGGATGTTGAGCTACGAGTGTGTGTGCATGTGCGATCGCCAGTTGATAGTGAGCAATGGCGTGTACGTATGGCTCAGTATGACACGTCGTACCTTTTCGCTGATCGTCGCGAGCGTGGGCGAGAAGTAGCCATCAGCGGTGCTTCCCACTGGTTGACCAAAGCAACGGGAATGTACATGTCCGCACGCATGTACGCATAGAGCGTGAGTGCACGCCATGCATACGCGCAGATGCGAGCGCAAAAGGGCTAGCACACGTGCACATGCAGACAGCCACGCGAACACGAGGACGTACAGAAGTAGAAGAGCGCAGCGAGCCAGAGAAGCAGCGCTGCTGCCGACAGCAGCGGCACACCGGCAAGCGTGCAGTAGTGGAAGTAGACGTAGTCGATGCCGAGCGGCCCGAGCGTCGCGTTGTATGCGTACGCGTCGCAGTCGATGGCGCCGCCATGCAGAAGCTGCTCGAGCGGCACATCCATCTCTCGATGCAGTCGAAAGCGAGTCTGGTTCAAGCAGAAAAGAGCAGATTTGGCGAGGATTGTGAAAATGAGCAGCAATAGAATCTGCCGGCATATCGCTCACATGATCTGAAACATGGACTCCATTGCTGCAGTATTTTACATGATATTCTTACGAAGCTGATGCAATTATCCTTTCATTCTTATTTTGTCGTCAAAAGAACACACAAAACGTTTCTGGCTTGCCACAAAGAACACTCGAGTGCAAAAAGACCGCTTGACCAACAAGAATCAATCGTCATGGCACGTCAAACCTCAACTTGCGTCTACCGATGCCCATATGCTCATACTCTCGGACTTGCGTCACGTTAACGTTGAGCGACGGCGCATCTTGAGTTGCATGCGATTGAGCACAACGACCGACGTTGCGACTTTTGCGAGACTCACAAACGACGGCGTTGGTGAGGTCGAGTCGGAGCGGCGTGGAAAGTCGTCGGCTGCGAGCAAAAAGTCGTCGAGCGAGAACTCGTACTTGCGCAGGTGCTGCATGACGCACGCGAGGGCTTTGCGCTTGCCCTTGTCACCGCCTCCGTAGATCTGGACGATACGCCCGACAATCGCCTCAAGCTCGTCGAGTGTCTCGGTGAGCTCGGTTGGGTTCTGGCCACCGAGGATCCCGGCACGCGCACGCGCAGCACGCACATCCTCATGAATGAGCGGCGCGAGGTGGCGCACGGACGTCTGTTTGATGTGCGTGATCTTCTTGCGGAACTCCTGGATGATGTTCGTCGCCATCTCGGGGTAGTGCAGACTAATGCGGTCGAGTCCCGAGCGACTGAGCACAAAGAGACTAATGTACGTCTTCGCGCGGATGCTCGCCGCGCGCTTTGACATCGTGAGCATTGCGATCTCGCCAAAGTAGCTCCCTTCGAGGAGTGTCGCGACGACGACTTCCGTGCTCGAACCGGCGTGGAAGAGCACTTCTGCAACGCCTTTGACGAGGAAGTACATGTGCCGTCCGACCTGGCCTTCTTTGAACACGTACTCGCCTGGCGTACAGAACTCGGGGTCGAGGATGCTCATGAGGTAGCTCACGCAGTTGTCGTCCTGCGACGCAAAGAACGCGATCTTGCTCACGACGTCACGGTTCAGATGCAGCACGAGCTGCGACCGCAAGTTGTCCGACAGCGCCGAGAGGATCGTGTCTTCGTTCTCGTCGTCGCGCTGAAGCAAGTAGTACTCGTAGTACCGTCGCAGACGCGCAGCAAGTGGCTTGGGGATGTTGCGCTCTTTCAAGTACGCTTTCAGTCGGTCCATGCGCTCTCGGTGCGTATCGACGTTGATGTGCAGCGCGTCGACGAGGCTCGAGAGCGTCCCGACAACGTACGTGAACGTCGACGCACCGATCACGACGCCGACCGTGACGTACAGCACTTCTATCGGGTTGCCAGGGTTCGAGTCACCGTAGCCAACGGTTGTCATCGTCGTGACGGCCCAGTAGAGACAGAAGACGTACTTCTCGTACGTCGAGTAGTACGTTGGGATCCACCGCATGAGGCTGTCGCCGTACACGTCGGCGCTCGAGACCGAGACGTAGTAGAAGCCGCACGTGAGCACGTGCGCGATGAACCAGACCTTGAACACGAGACGCACGACGCGCAGTGTCGAGTGGCTCGCGACTGCGACCGTCTCGACGCGCATGACTGTGCGCAGCAACTTGAGCACGCGCGTGAGCTTGAGGAGTCGGATCGCGCGAAAGTAAAAGACCGAGTGCGCCGTCGTCTGATTGCCGAGCCAGTAGTGCGCAACGACCGAGACGGGAAAGACCGCGAGCAAGTCGACGACGAACCACGTGCTGAGGTACTGCTGCGCAATGCCGCCAGGCGTTGTGATGAGTCGGTTCGCGCGCCGATCGACGACAGATGTGCGGAAGCTCAGGACAATGTCGATGCCAAACATGACCTCGATCACGCCCTCGAGCGTCGTGAGCCACGCCACGTGCTCGTGCGTATCGGGGTAGAACGTGATCTCGAGCGGGATCGCAGCGGCGCAGTAGATGAGCTGGAGACCGATGAAGAAGTCCCACGCGAGCTTGTACGTGTCATCTGGATGGATCGGGCTCGTGAGGCGCTGGCGCCACTTGCTGAGCATCGACAACGTGTCGGTCTGCGCGAGCATGTCGATCATGCGCTGCTTCTCCGTGGCTGAGTTGAATACGGACACGCCCATGGACAGATCGAGCGTCATGGTCTGGAGGATCGGGATCGGCACGGACCTATACGACGTCAGGACGCCATCAAGTAGTACTGTGAGCGTCGGGTACAGGTTCTCGATCCCAATGAGCTCGGACACAGGGTCGTTCTGCTGCGAACTGAGGTACACGCTGTAGCGCGCAAGCGTCTGCTTGAACACGCGGTCGTACAGCTCGCTGCGGTCTTTGTGGTACGTCGTGAGCGTCTGCTCGACGTCGGGGAACTCCTCGATGAGGCGATCAAAGTCCTCTTTCGGCAGTGCGTACAGGTCGCAGCTCGTCTTGGCCGTGTACGAGTTCTGATGGAGCGTGTAGTTGAGCAGCGACGACTCACCAAAGATGCCGTGCTCGGTCAGGATCTCGAGCACGACGATCCAGTCGTTCGTCGGCGCCGTGCGCTTGACTTCGATCACGCCCGAGTTGAGGATGAACATCTCGGTGCCGACCGAGTGCTCCTTCGCGAGCACGTCGCCGGGCACAGCAATGAGCGGCTTGATGTACATCGCCATGTCCATGACAAACTGCGTGCTCAGACGCTGGAACGCGGGGATGCGGAAGAACGAGTTCTTGTACGTCTCCTGGAGCACTTCACCGCGGAGTGACAGCGAGAACTCGCACAACAGCTCGCGCTCGTCGAACGCGCTCGTCTTGGCAATGTAGTGCCGAAAGTACCGCAGCAAGCGGCTCTTGAGTGGCTTCGGGATCGCTTTCTTTGTGACAAACTCGTGGACGATACCGAGCTTCCGCGCACGCGTCGTCGTCTCGCGGTTCCAGTTCTCGAGGATCTTCGTGATGTTCGCAATGATGATGCCAAAGCCGCCGGCGCCGACGATCATCGTGACCATCGACACGAGCCGCTCGTCCGTATTTGTCGCGTGGATGTCGCCGTACCCGACACCGGCGACGGTCGCGATGACCCAGTAAAAGCTGTAGAGGTATCGCACCGAGACACTCTCGCGCCGAAGTCCCGACGACGTGATCCACGTCACGGTCATGCCGTCGTCCGTGTAGCCAACGTAGTGCCAGAAGCACGCGAGCACGTGCGCAACGAGCAGCACTTGGCTGATGAGGCGCGTCATGCGCGTGAGCACAGCGTCGAGCTCGAGCACGTCCTCCATCTTCATCGCGAACTGCCGGAGCTTGATCAGGCGCGCGAGCTTTGTGATGCGCACGAGGCGCACCATGCGCGTGAGCTTGAGCGAGAGCACCGACGTGTCGCGCGCACCGGCGCGAATGCCGTTGATGACGTAGTCGGCTGGGACGACGGCAAGGATGTCAGGGCCGAACCACGACGTGACGTAGCGCCGCGCGATCTGCCATCGGTCGCGCACCATCGCTTCGTCTTCGGTCACAAAGTAGCCGACAAAGAAGTTCTGGACAACGTCGAGGCAAAAGAGCACGTCCATCGCAATCGACACTGCGCGCCATGCGAGGCCAAACTCGAGGTCCGGGAAACCAACTTCGATTGGGATCAAGATCGCGCTGTAGAGCACGATGAGCATGATGAGCGAGTCCCACGCGAGCTTTGGATTCGACCGCGGGTCGATGATCGCTGGTATGATTCGCGACAGCACGCGGCGGTGCTGGTTGTAGAACCTGCTCCAACGCAGCGTCAGGCGCGACTGACGGTCCATCTCGTCCTCGAGTACGCACACGGCCTCGCGCGACGACTGCAGTGGTCGTACGGACGAGCCGGCGATCGAGGGCTCGCCAAACGAGCCACGCGTTGAGCATTGACGCCCCAACGAGCGACGGTCGTTGCTCTCAGGTGATTGACCGGGCTGTCCGTCGCGGCTGGCATTCGCTCGTCTCGGTGTCGAGAGCGAGACTGGGATCGAGCCAAGCACAGCGAACGTGCCTCGGCGACTCGTGTTCTGTGTCGTGTGGGCGATCGGCGTGATTCTCCGCGCGCTGTTCGCTTTGATCGGCATACGTCGTGGCTGGACTGGAGGTGTTGGTACAACCGGCAGCGCCGGTTCAACGTGATCGACTGGTGCTGCGCGTGCGGCCGCAATGTCTTCGAGAAGTGGCGCGACGCTGTTCTTCTTGCGCACGACAGCACTCGCTGATGGTCCTGTCGAGAGCGAGCGAATGAGGCGTGGGATCTCCAGTCGTGGCGACTTGTTGCACTCCAGAGGCGCTGTTGCTGCTGCTGTCGACGTGGTGGCGCTGTCTTCAGCAGTAGTAGTAGTAGCAGCAGACACACTCGATGCGCTGGCGCTGTCAGAAGAGCTAGTGTCTCTGCTGTCGGCCATCGTTGGCAGTGCGCCATCACCAGCGACTTCCACGCGTGCACGATCGCCATCTACGCGCTCGCCACCGTCTTTGACCGCCATCGATGCGTCCCTGTTCGAAAGACGATGAAGCGCGCGCGTCGTCTGAGTGCGGCCAGCAGCAGTGCGATTCAGTCAGGACGGGACGGCGAGCGGTTACCAAGGGTTCGCTAATGTTGGAGCACATGGCAGTTGAGGCACTATGTCGTGGCTTTCGGAATGTCATGTGCGAGGGAGACGCATTCGCTCGTAGTTGTGATGTTAGCAAGCGAAGTCGCGTGGAACGAGTCGTCCTCACGTGTGGATTGCGTATGTACACCAAGTGGCCGCAACGCGCCTACCGCATCGTCTACAACTCTGTCGTGACGGCCAAGCAAATGTGCTACGTCCTTGTTCGCTGATCACTTGCTACGCACTCACTGCTGCTGGAAAGCGAGGCCGAGCTGCTCCGTTGTGTACTTGCCAGTCGCAGCGTCCTTGGCGAACGTGACGAGCGCCTGGCCCGTGCGGGACAGGTGCAAGAACAGCTTCGTATCCTGCATGTCCATGACATGCTGCAGCGGACCTGCAAACTTGCCCCTGCGCATCTCCAGACCGTTCGCTGACGTCATAGTGACGTTGATCGCGCCAAAGAACTTGCGCGAGTGCATTGGCACGTACTCGCCTGCAAGCGCTTGTGCTTCGCTCGCGTTGAGTGGCACGTTCGGCGGGTTCGTCCAGAAGCTCGCACCGCACGCAGGCATGCCACCAGGAAGCGTCGGCGGTGCTGGCACGGCGGCGGTCCATTTCGTGAGCGACAGCTTCAGCAGCTCGGTTGGGACGTCAAGGAAGATGCCGGTGACGTACGACCGCACGTGGTCGAGGTGGAGCACGTCGCCTAGTGCTACGAACTGCGAGTTTGCGAGGACCACGACACCGAGTTGCTCGGCGTCCGGAATGAACGCCGTGCGCGCGTTGTGCACTGGCGTCGCGCCGCCCTTGTTGTAGTACGCGTGGCCCCAGAGTGCATGCCCGACGACATCTAGTCCAAAGCCGGCGGCGAGCGCGTTGCCATCTGCGACGAAGTGGTGGCCCGACAGCTGAAAGATGTCAGCCGTCCTGCCACCGACGATACACTTGCCGGACGTCATGTCGATCACGAGACTCGGCGAGCGCAGGATCTGGACGCCGTCGACGCTGCCTTTGTTCAGCATGAGTCGCAGGAACTTGATCATGTCGTCTGCAGTCGACAGCATCGACCCGGCCGCGAGCTTCCCGCCAGAGACGCCCGCCACGAGCTCTGCCTCGGGCGACGACACGAGGTCAAACGGACCGCGTACCACGTTGCCGCACATCTCGTGGCCCGCTGCGACGTCGGTCTCGTTCCGAGCCAATGCCGCCGAGCCAAACGTACGGTTCATCCCGAGTGGCGTCCAGATGCGCTGCTTGATGAACACGTCCCACTCGAGTCCACTCACGTGCTCGATGAGCTGTCCGAGGATCGCAAAGTTGGCGTTTGCGTACTCGTACGCGCTCCGCAGCGTGTGCTCTGGCTCAGCGTCAGCCAGCGCGGCGACAAAGTCGTTGTCGGTCGGGTAGAGACCGAACACCCAACTCACGTCCTGGACGCGTCCGAGTCCCGAGTTCATCGCGAGCATGTCGCCGATCGTCACATGCTGCTCGGCGTACTTGTCAAAGAGCTTGAACGTCGGCAAGTGCTTGATGACTGGATCGTGCCACGCGAGCTTGCCGTCGTCGATCTGGTTGGCAGATAGAGATCCAGTGTGAAGAACAAGGTAGTGTCAGCAATGGCATGTACAAGCAACAGGACACCACCAGCCGTCATCGGTTCCAGTTGCGAGCGTACCAGCACTGCGATAGCGAGCGCGATGAACGTCTTGGTCACCGAACCGATCTGGAAGAGCGTGGACGGCGTGACGTGGCTCGTGCTGTCGCTCACGTTCCGAAGTCCGTAGCCTTTACTCAGCACGACCTACACAGCACAACACAGAAGACACACACACATTGTTAGCGTATATTGTCCAGTAGCATACGATACGTGAAGCATCTGACAGGATCATATCGCACCTTGTCCTTGTAGACGATGGCCGCAGCAATACCGACGCCAGGGGCACTGGTGCTCATCTCGCGCTCGAGGAACGCATTCGCTTCGCGGATCTTCGTCTCGAGCGACCGACCTGCCTTTGGGAACCGCCCTTCACGGATATAGGCTTCGAGCTTGGCGTCGAGACCCATCGTGTCGTACTGAGCGGTTTCGGTCTGTAGGCGGCGCGGGATCTGGTCCACGAGCTCGTGCGCGATGTTCCAGGGCGTGACGTGCGCGTCGACTGCCGGTGTAGCTGGGATGCTGGCGCACAGTGCGAGTGCGAGCGCGGTCACCGAGACAAAGAGTAGCTTGACCATTGGGACGTGAGGCAGCGCTGGTAGGGCGGATAAAGGTCAGGAAGTGGTGGCGCTACTGATGTTGCACCGATGAAGAGGAAATGATAGTGACATTGGCGGCAGCAAGCGTCGAGCGCCAATGCGCACAGAAGGCAAAGTACATCGGCTTGTTGATCGGTCGAGCTGCAGCGTGCACGAGTACGAAGACAGCTCGAAGCTAGCAGCATGGATGTCCAACTCTTCCGAAGCACTTCGCAGTCGACCTGAGATTGTGTTGAACCGTTGACATTTATGATGTCGCTCGCGAATGTTGGTGAATCCGTGCAGAGTGCGTGCTGCGGACAAATCGATGTGGGCTCTGAAAGCAGGCGTACTGCATCGTCCTCCTGTGGTCGTCAGCAGGATGTTGAGTGGAGTCGCCATCGCGCTCGTTCGCATCACTAAGAGCGATGCACAATATGCGACGCGATGAGCGACATCCGTCGCTTGACGTCGTGTCATCATTTGATGCTACAACCATGCTACTGCGGCTGCTTATCCGCTTCAGCTGTCGATGAACGTTGGCTGCGTCGACAACGCGACGATCCTGCGCGTATCGACTTTCGTACTGGCAACATCATCGAGTACGAACATCATCTCAAGGACACAGTGGATTAGTTTTTCGCTTGTAGAGCGTGTGCAAGTGGGAGCCAGCAATCGATCGACGGATCTTCTGCCGTTCTCTCTCGATAGAGAAAGCAACAGGTGGCACAGCAGTGCACCGCGCCATGGGCTAGGACTGGACGCGCATTTGCTACGTTCGCGATCGAGCCACGATCTCGTTGTGCTTGTGCCGACTGCCCATCGACACGTGGTATCAGTACAAAAGCGCCGTGATTCTCAAGTGATTTTTATTCGTCTATGTAGTCACTCCACGTCTTCGCGCAGCGGAGCTCGACAGCCGAGGCCGAGGCGTCGCGATACACGAGCAGGAGCGAACGAATGGACTACAGAGACTATGCAGCCGCATCGAGCGCGTACTTCTTCTGCTGAACGATGCGCACGAACGCGTGGACGCTCTCGGACGCACTGCAACAGAGAGATAGAATCAAAACACAAGTCGTCAGCGACCTGAGGTATAGAGCCAGCGAGCGATGGAATAGGTAGATAGACAGGTGACACGCACCGTTGGCACGCTTCGGAGCACGCAAAGTACTGCTCTTCAGTCAAGAGACCTGTCAAGAGTGCAAATCCCATCGAGACACGCGCGTACGTATAGCGAGTGTATAGTGAGAAGACAGCGACTCTAACGTGCAGTGGTAGCCAGCACTCTGATCGATCGACACAGCGTCGTACCTTTCGTGAGCGACGTGAGCACGCCGTCGCTCGTGCTCGCACACGCGGTCGTGACGAGCGACGTCGAGAGCTGCAGCACCAGCAAGTGGTAGGACGTCAGTACGTGTGGATCACAAAACCATAGACACACGCACACGCACCTCTTCTTCAGCGATCGACGGGTCGAGGAAGAGGTGGCCGCCAGGCAGGAGGCCGCACGTCGCCGACGTCACGACTGCTGTCATTGGCACGCCAGCATCGAGCAGTGCGAGGCTCACGGCGTTGATCGCTACAGACAGGAGGTGCAGCGCAGTCAAGGAGCTCTCATGTATGATGCATGTCGATGGATGGATGGATACACATGCAGACAGACAGACAAGCAGGCAAACAAGCAGATAGACAGATAGTGGAAGCGCAGTAGAGGATATCGATCCGTTGTCTTCGATCACTTGCACGATGATGCTGATGACTGCGCGCGGGAAGTTCTCGGCCACGATCACGGGCTCGAACGTCTGGCGAATGATCTGCTCGTACTCCTTCTCGCGCGACGCTACAGACAACAAGAAGCAAAGCACACATGCACAAGCGTGTAAGCGCCATTCGTAGCAATACAGCCAGCAATCACGTGCGCGCAAGTGACGCAGAGCGTAAACGCACTGAGGATGCCTTTCTCGAGCTTAATGCAGACGTCGAGCGAGACGCGCTCAATGTGCTCGCTGCGGCGGTTCTTCGCCTGACCAGGTCCGTACACTGCTACGAGCACGCAGCTGTTGCCGTGCGCCATGCGCGCCGATCCGTCCGCGCGAAAGAGCGCGCCTTGGTCGGACGCAAACGGTCGGAGCTCGTTGCCGGCGCGGCCGTCGTGGCGCTTCGTCGCAGTCGCCACCATTGCTTTCGAGGTTGTTGTGCTGGTCGTTTGGTGTGACTGAGCAGCTACACAGCGCTTTTTGTATTTATTCACTGTAGCATGGTTCATTTTAGAGCTGCTCAAAACTCTTGCAGCTGGGTTTATACATATGGCGGCTGGCGTACAGTTCACATCGCCCTCGCACACTACAGAATTGAAGTCGCTTGAAGATGGCGCCGTGGACGTCGTTGCCGGCTGCACCTGGCGCACCGATGCCGTCTGCGCCTGCAGCAGCGAGCTCCTCGATCTCGGCCAACAACACGCTCTTCCTCATCGGTACGTCTGTGCACGGAATCGCATCCTCTGCTGCAACACTGCACGTTGTGGGTCAGACGCTCTCGCGCACGCACATGTCCATGTCCCTCACGTTCTTCGCTCGGCAGCGTTTGGCATGTTCCTCACTGCGTCAGTCCTACCGGCGCTCCTCGCTTCGCTCGTCAAGCTCGCAGTGATTGTTGCAGCCGTCGCACTCGCTGCAGCAGCAACGAACCCGTCGGACCACTCGTTCGCGTGCTGGGTGAGCAACCAAGAGACCATCCGCGCACAAGAGTCGACGACCAACAGCAGCAGCGTCTCGCAGTGGCTCTCGACAGTCGTCAAGTCGGCAATCGCGATCGTGCGCAACGAACCGCTCACGTGGCGCACGTACAACGTCGTCGTCTGCACGGTCGTGTTCGTCCCAGTCGCGAATCGGTACGCGCTCGGATGCTTTGGCGCCTGGCGCTGGGCCGATGCGACTGGCTCAGTATGCAACAGCTTGTGTCGCCATCCGTGGGTCAACAAGCTCGCACGCGGCGGCGTCGAGTCGGGCATGGAGCGGTACGTCGACACGGCCGCGCGCTCTACGAGCTCGAGTACCAGCAGGCGTCGCCATGTCGAGACGGCTGCTGCCTCTACAGCAGTGCCTGCGTCTATGTCGTCAGCAATTGCCGATGTCCTCCAGGCTGCAGGCTTCTCGGCTGGCACTACTAGCACCTCAAACACCGTCTCCGACGTGTCGGACCGTGAGCTCCGGACGCGCGCCGTGCAGTTCAAGATCCGACGCGAGTGGAAAGACGCCGCACGAAGCTTCCTCGATGCTGCTGCAGCTGCGCGCACGACGCTCGCAACGACAACGTATAGACTCGAGGCCACGTGGTGCTTGCTCGAAGACAGCGACGCGTTTCCAACCAACAAGAAGACGCAGCTCCTCCAGATGGTCCACGACGTCTGCGAGGTACGAATGGACTGATCGACTTGGTCTGGTGACACTGACTGCGTATGCTGACAACCTCGTGACGTCATCTGGACTGATCACATACAGGAGCTCGCGTCTAGCGGCTACTATGACGAAGCCGCGCGCGCGTTTGCTGAGCTCGCGCTGCGGCTCAAGCGCAAGTTCCCACAGGACTTGGGTCGCCAAGCCTTTGCGACCGACATTGCGCTGCTGTTTGTCCAGGCAAAGAACGTCGCGGAAGCCGGCGGCCATACGCGCAGCGCCGTCGAGAACGCTTTGCGTGCAGCAAACGTGTACGTCGCAGTCGGGCTCTGGTCGTTGGCAGAAGAGTGCTTTGCGAGCGCTGGCGAGATGGAACTCGCGAGTACCGGCGCGAGTCCCCAAGCGAGCGATGCGTTGGGATGTGCTGTGCTCTGCCGCATCGGCCAGCTCGACGTTGCTGGCGCCGACGCGATGGCAACCAAGCACGCGCAGCTGCTCGCTGTCAGCAGTTTTGGTTATGGCCGCAGCAACATCGACGCAAGCGACCTCGACGTGCTGCTCGCAAGCGTGTGCAAGGCGTACAGCAAAGGGTCGCTCCAGATCTTCGACACGGCGTGCAAGCGCTACGACGCGACGCGACGCCTCGCACCCTGGCAGGTGCGTGACTGTATGTTTGTACGAGGCCGACCACTGTGGTCGCATGATGGATTATGCTGACGCTGTTGCTGTGTATGCGGTCGATGCGACTACTGTGTGTATGTGTTGATCACAGTGGGCGTGTCTGAACAACCTACGCGGCAAGATGACGAGCGCGGACCTGCGATGAACGGCTCTGCGTCGCTCTTCCACGTGCTGCTGTCCGACTGCCTGCGTCCGCACACACTCGTTCACAACTAGTACACGTACAACCTAACACGAGCACGGACGCACCGTCTCGCTCACGTCGGTTCTTGACTCGCATCGGACTCGGAATGTCGCGCACTGGCGTCTCGCACAGACGTCTCGCACAGACGGGATCGTCAAGTCCTTCGCTCGCACTGCGCTGTCGTTGATTGACTGTGAAGTAGTTAGTCCCTGCCGCTGCAGACCACTCGTTGATCTGCAGCACGCACGTAACAAGGACCGTCGCGCCGCCTCTTGCAGTCCACTCCATCACAAGCTCAAACGTATGCAACCATTCGAGCGGCCATCCACACGTCGTCTGTCGACTGTCTTGGTTCAACTTGGTACACTCAGCTGGCGTCGCACAATACAATGATTGATACGGAACATTATTGGCTACATTATTGGTCGAGGCGACTGAGAACAATCAATCAATCACACCCGCACTGACTGCAGGGATGATGCAGCGCAAAGGCCGGCTCTGCGTCACTGTCGTCTCTGTCCTCCTCCTCCTCCTCTTCATCAGAGCTGCTGTCAAAGTCGTCGTCGTCGTCGTCGTCCAAGTCCGCTGCGCAGCATGTCGGATCGAATCCGACGTGCGGCGGCGGCGAGAACACTTGCCACGTCCGCTCGAGGTCGTCCGAGTCGCAGTCGCTGCCCATGCACGAGCAGCCACCATCGAGCGGAAAGTGCGCGACCGCAATGAGCACGGGCCGCTCAGGGTCCGGCTCATCAGCCTCATGCTCATCAGCATCTTCAGCCTCCTCATCCTCATGCTCATTAGCGTCGTCCTCATCATCGTCCGAGAGCAGCTGCGTCTGTTCGCTAAAGACGTCCTGGAGGCTCAGCACGTCGTCGCTAAAGCATATCCGCGGCTTGCAGCGATGACGCAACAGTGGCTGCTGGCTCGAAGTGACGTCTACTGCTTGCGGTCGCCAGGTCAAGAACGACCCAACGTCGAGCGCGTCCATTTGGTCTTCGAGCGTCTCGGAGCACACGAGCAGCTCGCTGCAGAGCGCAGCGACGTCCGTCGGACTGCACTCGTGCGTCTTTGTATCGCCGACTGTACTGCTACTCGGCTCGTCCTGCGAACTGTTCTGTGTGCTGCTCAAGCTGTCGACGCCATTGCGGTCGCGTGGCTCAGTAGCAGTCGTAGTACAGGCTGCGACGCTCTTGACGACGACTGCAAAGCGGTCGTCTGCGAGTGACTGGAACGCGGTTGCTTCGCGCCGACGCGTCATTCGACTATGCGGTTGCGCGGCAGCTGCAGTGACGGCCAGCGCACTTGCTGTGGTCTTGACGAACGGACTCAGTAGCGAGTCGGCGCGGAAGCGCTTGAACGGCGTCACGAGCGTCGGTGCTGGCGGCAGCACCGGCGGCGACGGGATCAAGCACCCGTCAATGTCGCTGTCGACATCGGCAGCGCTCACTGCTGTGTTGTTGTCATTGTCATTGTCATTGTCGCGTGATGCGCCTGCTGCGGAGCGTTTGTTTGGCGATCGACTCGCCGAGCGCATCTCGCGGAGCGTCTCGGGCGAGAACGTGCGCAGGTACTGGTCGTCCATTGCGCGTGTGTTGGCTATGTGCGCACGTCTCTCGGTGTGGCGAATGCTCTCGCGATCGATTGTCGAGACGAGTGCGCTGTGTATGTGTGTGTCCAGTTGCTATTGCCTTGTGTGCGCAAGAAGGCACGGAGAGCTGCAAGGTGTGCAGCAACTTGCTTCTCCACTGCGGGTACAGAGCAGCGACTCGTCGTCGATGCAAAGTCTCACGCACTTGCTGACGCACGTGTAGATAGCGAGAGTCGGAGGAGTGAAGCGGGTCGGGTCGAGTGGACTGGCGGGTTCGTTCGTTTGTCGTTTGTCTGGCGTCACGACTGTTGTTCGCAGCCGCGTTCAGGTCGCTGCTGTCGTCGTTCAGCTCGCTCGACTCGCTTCTTTGCGATGTCGTTTGTGGGTATCAAAGGTCTCTTTTGCCAATCGAGTTGAACTTTTGCATACAAATTCCAAGCGACTTGTCACTGAGTCATTACCGATTTGGTGATGCAATAGTGTAGAAGAAATGCAGATTTGATCTGCCGATATGTCGATTCTTGCAGAAACGGACCAATGTAGCTGCTGCGTTTGCATACAACATCAAGACACTAGCGGGTTTTCGTGTATATTTCATTTCCGGATCTCGCAATAGGTTTTCTGATATGACGCGACTGTTCGAACGGACTCGTGTTGATACGAATGTATCGCTCATTGATGCCAAACAGTGCAACGACCCAACACGACCGCGCTCTCGCGTTCCTCGATGGCTTTGTCGTCCGCCAAAGTACCAGCGAGTCGCAGCAATCAGTGGCTCAAGCACAGCAGCAACGATGACGCAGACACAGCCAATCGAATCTGGACATCAACGACCCGCTCGTGTCCGCGCATACGCGAGTTCTGCATTCTCTCTGCCATTCGCACTCGTACACGCACATTCGCTCTCTCTCCCTCACGCGCTACTCGCTCGATGGCGCAGTCTCAGGTGGCACTGAGAGCGGACTGAACAGCGGCGCGTCGTCCGCAAACGCAACGTGTCGCGCGCTACGTGGCTGCGCCGCTTCGAGCAGCCGCAGGATCGCGTGCAAGTGCGCGTCCTGCCTGCTCAGCTGCGCCTGCATCGCTTCCTGCAACGCACAATACAAACAGCCAAGTGCGCGTATGTGAACACTGATCGATTTGTGTATCGCAGCATTTGATACTAGACCATATTTAGTCTCAATCAATATGTAGTATCAGCCAACACGCACATGCTACGCACCTGCGACTTGGTGAGCTGCTCGACTTTGTCGTGGAGCTTCTCGATCTGAGTGCCTGCTGACGCTGCAGCGTGTGCGAGCGGCGACGCCTCGGACTTGGGCGACTCGAACTGACCTGCGTTCGCAGAAAGAGTGCGAGCCACACACATACCCGTACATAGCACACGTAGCAAGTGACAGCCACATCATGTCAGTACTGTGCGATTGGTATCAGCAGCTCATGCTCACATATATATAGGTTCGCAAGACCATACCGTTGAGAAACATGGTGTTGAGGTTCGACGTGCTCATTGAAAAGACGCCGTGCGAGAGCGTGCGCTGGAGCGCGTCGTGCATCGCCTCCTTGTCCTCGCGCTCGCGCTCGAGCATGACTTCGACAAAGCCGCTGCTGAGCACCGCGCCCGGGATCGTGAACAGGATGATGCCCCAGAGCGCGAGGATCGACGAGAAGATGCGGCCGCCGTTCGTGATCGGCACGATGTCGCCGTAACCGAGCGACGTGATCGTCTCGACGGCCCACCACGCCGACACGCCGATTGTCGAGAACACCTCGGGCTGCGCTTGGTTCTCAAAGAAGAAGCTGTTGTTTACGAATATATACGTAAATAACAGACTGTCAGTAGCGATGTCCAATGCATATAATGTATACAGTCAGCTAGGACGCACATGGTGATCGACGACGTGAGTACGATCACAGCTGTCATGTACGTCACGAGTCCGAGCTCGGCTTTCTTCTTCGAGAGGATCGTGCGCAGGTTCTTGAGTGCATTGTACGATCGTTCGAGCCGTAGGAACGACATGACGCGCAGGAGCCGCAGTGCGCGGAGCGTCAAGAGGCCGCGGTTCGACGGCGTGAGACTGGATCGATAGACCGATTCGACGAGGGGGTGAGAAGGTGGGTCGACGGTCCATGCAGAGTCGAACATAGTAGGGCGATACGTACGAGTACTTGAAGCAGAGCTCGATGTAGAACGGCACGAGCACGACGAGGTCGATCAGCGACATGGGACGCAGCATCCACGTGATTCTGAGTTGCCGCGGTCGGTGCGAGTGAACGGATGTGAGAGGCAGTGCAGTGATGAGCGAGCCGATCGTGTGGTGCTATACCAGCAGACTGATAAATAGACTGACACATGTGCATACATACCTGCCGATGATCGGGTGGGTGAACCGCTCGTCTTCGACGCATGACCAGAGCCGCAGCGCGTACTCGACCGAGAAGATGATCGTCGACACGGTCAGGAACGTGTCGTACCAGTCCGAGTGCTGGTCTGTGACCGCTCGTATGTGCGTACAGTCAGTCAGCAATGTGCAGCACTAACGGCATGCGTGTGTGCACAGCTGCAGCGTAGAGCAAAGCAAAAAACGTACATGCAGCTTCGCCGTCGATGAGGTTCGAGATGCCCATAGCCACGAGGACGTTGAGTACAATGAGCGTGAGGATGCAGAGCTCAAACACGTACGATGCGCGCTGTAGCGACGTGCGAGGCGAGACTGACGAGCGGAAGCGCAGGATCGTCCAGATGTCTTTGCGCAGCGACGACGAGCGTCCACGGCGGTGCCCGCGACGGTGGCGATGCGCATGGTGCTGCGGCGTGCGCTGTGCAGCTGGCGACGCGAAGCCGATCGCGCGGTTGCCGCCCTCGCCGCTGTCCCACTCGTGCTTGCCCGGCAGCAGCTCGGTGAGTTCATCTACTGGCATTGCGTCGTGCGCCATGCTGCGCGGCGATGGCGTGCTGCAGTGATCGAGGCTCGGTGTGTGTGTGTGCTGGAAGATTGTCAGCCATAGTGAGTGATTGTCATCTCACAAAGATGGAATAGATGAGCAGCAGCTTCTATTCGAAGCGCGCTCCTGCATTTTGACAAATCGATCATGTACATTTCGGAGGTATAAGTAACGCCGAATGTCCGCCAGGACGACGATGCCACTGCCATGCAATGCGAACGCGCTATCGATGAACTGTCGCTGGAGATGCATGCAGGAAGAGAAGGTGCATTGCCTACATGCTGGTATGCTCGAAGACAGCTCGCGATGGCAATGCTCCAAACACGATTGACAAAAACAAGCATCGACTCCACTGAAATCGCAGTCGGTGCATACATTTGGATGTTTCAAATGCCGCTTGTCTTATCCTCGTTTCCCCTGTTATATTCTCGTCTAAATCGTGGCTCTCGATATCGATGAATCGCATATGATAGTGTGGGCCACACACTCACCCTCTCTCCCTACACTGACTTGCTGAAAGTATTTGGTGCAGGGAAAGTAGCGCGCATAAAGCGCGCAAAGTGGCTGGCGTCCCTGAACAAAGACTGCTGTGCTGCTGTGGGGGTTGAATGACAGAAGAGCGCAGGGGGCAGCACCAGGTAGGCAGCACGCACGCTCGAGCAGCACCAGCACCCCAAGCGCACCGCCCGATCGATCGATCGATCGACTTCGTCCACCGCGTAAGTGAACGAACAACTGAGCGAGCACGCGCCGCACGCGAACGCGACAAGAGACGCTCGTCGTTTGCTTTCGCGGGCGTTTTCGGTCCACCTCGAGGCCGCACATCACGTTACATCTGCCGTTAGGTTGGTCGCGCTCGAACGCGTGGGGAAAGAGGTATGTGTGCGTGGACACAAGCACTCACACAAGCAGATGCAGCCGCGCGCATCGGAAGCGAGCTCAGTCGTCTGAACCTACTGTATGGCTGTGTGTGCGTTCGTTGGCATCCGGTAGAGCAAGCACAGGTGCTCTTGCACCGACAGCAGGTTCACACGCGTCGACTGATTGCAGCAGCACCGCTCAGGTACACGCGAGCGATCGACAGCGCAGTTGGGCGCCGAGTCAGGTGAGCAACCGAGTCGCAAGCCTACTGGTTGAAATGGGCAGACGTTGCGAGTCATCGAACGTCTTGACTCACACACTTGGCTGTCTCGTTGTCATTGCGATCCACTCGCTGCGACTGCTGTTGATTCTGGTATGTGCGTTGCCATCTCGCATCGTCGTCGTCTGCTTCGTCCAGCCGAGCACGTGCAGGCTTTGCACATGATGGAGAGCACCAGTGCGGCTTCGAGTGCGTCGTTCCACAACCCAGAAGGGCCCGGCGCTAAAGGCGTCGCCGCGCCATCGCGTGCAGCGTCCGAGCGCCACAGCGTGAACGGAAGCGACCACGCGCGCAAAGCGAGCATGGCCGACGCAACATCGTCGCGTACGAACAAAGAGCAATCGGGCGGTAACAACTATCGGTCGTCGCAGCCCAGCACGCGGTCGAGCTACCAGCAGTCGCAGTCGATGGCGTCCCAGTCCCAACAGCAGCAGCAGCAGCAGCAGCAGCGCGGCGGCGGCAGCAGTAGCAACAACGGCGCGCTGCCACGGCGCAACTCGTCAAACGCACTTAGCTCGTCGCGCGACCGCGATCGCGATCGCGACCATCGCTCGCGCGGCCGATCCAAGTCGCGCGACCGCGGCAGCAGCAGTTCGAGCCACCACCGCGACCGCAGCAGTAGCCAGCAACACTATCACCAGTCCCATGCGCAACAGCAGCAACAGTATCAGTTTGGCGCGTCGGGGAACCCAGCTGTGCGACTCCGCGAGCGCAGCAACATTCTCCAGATGCACCGCACTGGCATGCGCCGTGCCAACTTGTCGCAGACCGACGTTGCGGTGCGCGTGCTCGGCCTCGACACGGCGTTCCTCAAGGTATGGACGTCTGTAGCTATTCGTATAGGCGTGCACTGCTGGTGTCAGCACTACGTAGGACTGACCGTTTGACTTGCATGGACGCGTCTCTGCGGAATGGCGACTGGTTTGGCACATGGCGCATATACAGGACCCCGAGAATCCGCAGCTGACCGACAAGCTCGGGGCGCCTGGTGTGTTTCCAACGAGCATGGCGTTCCCTGAAGAAAAGTTCCGGTTCCACGCGCTTCGGAGCGCTGCGTACGTGAACCCACTGCCGCGCGGCTTTGGGACGAACTGGCACTTGCAGTACTCGTTCTTTACCGACAAGAAGTTCCCGCTCTTTGACGAGATCGCACAGGCTGCCCGCGTGATTGCCCAGCTCGACAGTGAATCGTCGCTTGCCGATTGTCAAACCAATAGCGGCGATGTTGCAGCTGCAACTGGCGCAAGCAGCACTGGCTCTTTGACTTCAACGACTGCAGCCAATCACGAGCAGGTCTTGACAACGTACTTAATGCGGAACGTCCGGCGGATAGAGGAGCGCACGACGCACATATGGATGAGCGAGCTCGCGAGCGGACACAAGAGCCTCCAGGACCTCGTGCAGTCGTACGGCGTGCCGTTCAAGCAGTGGCGGCCGGTCCCAAATGTCTCCAAGTGCCCATTGCTCGAGTGCGTCGTGCGGTACCGCCCGGCGTTTGCGGAAGCGACGTGGTTCATCCGCTTGAACGTCATGTACACCGAGATGAACGAGCTCAAGCGTGACTCGGCGCTGCGACTCGGCGACGCGTTCTATAGTCCACGGCGCCTCCAACGGCGGTCGCAGGGCTGGACCGACCAGCTCATCGACTATCTGCACGCAGTTGCGCGGCAAGCGAGCAAACAGACGACTGTAAAGAAGACCGAGACCGAGGCGAAGGCAAGCGGTACTGCTCCACTAAGTGCGACTGGGATCGTGCCGAGCCGCCATGGTGACGTTGCAGCAGCCAACGCATCGAGTGGCGGCGCGTCCGTTGCGTCGCCGCAGCTCGCGTGCCGCGACAAGTGGTCGTACGTGCTCAAGCTGTCGGTGTACCAGTACCACCTCGGACTGCTCGACCGGTTCCGGTACTTTGACGGCCTCTTGTCGCTGCTTCAGAAAGCGCTGACACCACGGACTGCAAGCGGTAGCAACTGCACGGCCGTCATTCCAATGAGCGTGAACGACTTGATGGAGCTGCTCGCGGTGCTCCAGCAGCTCGTGCCCGAGCTGCTGCACTGCGCCGACTCGACGATGTTGCTCGTGAAAACGGTCGTGCAGCACCTTCGGTACCTCCTACCGCCAGGCACGCCGATCCCAACTGACCTCGACAGTGTGCTGCACGAAGAGCTCGTCGTTGCGCTCGCGCAGCTCCTGCGCGACATTCTGCTCAATGGCTTTGACATCCTCGTGCGCATGGACGACGGCGGTGCGTTCGTACGATGCGTTCGAGCTGACTTGTATACGATAGCATGGTGTGTAGGCGACCCTAGTAGGTCTGATGGAGCAATCTCTGCTGCCTTGTGTGTCTGTCTGTATGGGCTACAGCGCCGTCGATGTGGCCCGAGTTTGTGTTCACCGACCGGTTCTTCAACCGCGACGCGTACAGCACCGAGGCGATCGCTGCCTGTATCGCGCAGTGCCGCCAGCGGCGCCACGAAGTCTCGGGTCGCATCTTGCGGCTCCAGCAGTCGTTTCCGTCGGCGTTCAACCTCGCGTCGATGCGGAACGAAGCGCACTTGCTCCAGACGCTCGATCGGTTCCACCGCACGGACGCGAGCATCGACCTTGCGCGCGTGTACAACGAAGTGTTTGTGCCGCTGCCGCTTGAGGCAGTACCGCACTTGCCAGTCGACATTGCGGCCGTGTTTCTCGTGTGCGAGTGGGCCGTCACGAGCCAGCGCCCGGCCGAGTACCGCTACCTCTCGGCGCTCTCGCTGCTCGAGATGCACAGCAACGCGCTGCTCGCGTACGGCAAAGAGTGCGTATGCTGTCTCTTGCCAGTGTCTGTGGTTGTGACGGACTCGATCTGTAGTCGATCTGCGTGGTCTACTGACGCCCCTCTGTCCGTCTGTATGTGCGCTCCGATGACTATGACGAACGCATGGTCTAATAGAAAGCATCTCTTGGCCGGCGCTGGTGCATCGAGCCACCACGTTGTGCTCCAAGGCGCACTCCAAAGCTTCTTGCAGCGGTACGAGCCAAAAGTGATCACAGAAGTGACGCCGCTGATCGACCTCTTTTGTCTCCTCGTGCGCCGTCGGCTCTTTAGCGTCGAGAGCTTTGTCGACTTTGCCGCGTGCTGCATCGAAGCCGGGAACGCGAGCATTCTGTCGAGCGTGACCCACGCAACGTCGGGGTCGAGTAGCAGTAGCAGCAGTGCCAGTGCGTCGGCGTCATCAGCGTCCACAGCATCGGCAATGGGCGTTGCACCGACGCCGACGGCGTACAACATCGAGTGTTCGCCCGGTCGCGGGTACAAGTCGAACGACATTCACTTGCTCTCGATGACCGATCGCCTGAAGCTGTACCTGTGGCAGCTCCCGCGCGGTCCATTCCCGCTTCCAACGAGCCTCGCAATGATCCCGGCCGAGCGCTACGACAGCGAACTCAGCTTCCTCAAGTGGCTCGACGTCCTCGAGCTCCAGCCGACGCACTTGCAGTACGCAAAGACGCTCGAGCGTGCGCAGTCGCTCTGCGTCTACGTCTTCCACACACACGGCCACGCAAACGAAGGGACCGATCCAAGCGCGAGTCGCGTCGTGCGCGAAGTCGAGTACCAGGGCAAGGTCGGCGAGCTCGTGTCGGCGGTCAAGACGATGTGCGGACACGACAAGGGCCGGTTCGCGTCGTGGTTCTTGCGGCAGCTGTACGACGAGCCGACGTTCTTTCGGTTCTCGGACTTTGGGAGCGTCGAGCACGTTGTGCGGCTCGTGTGCCTCGTGCTTGAGATCGTCGACGTGCTCGCACTGCTCGAAGTCATTGTGTACTTCTTACGGCACTCGCCGGTGTTTGTTGTCAAGCACGTCGTGATCGCGATGCTCGAGCGCCACGAGATTGCGTTCTGCGCCGCGGGACAGATCCCGTTCCTGCTCCAGGCGTTCGTCGATCGGTTCCACCGCATCCCCAAGACCGCGGACGACAAGACGGGGAGTCTCGCCAAGTTTTTCTGCCGCATGTACTACGCGCATGCAAAGAAGAAGGAGATCGGGAAGTTGGATCTGCCGTTCGCGCTGCTGCGGCCGATCGCCGAGACTGCGCGGAAGAACCAGGACGCGAGCAGCCAAAAGCCCAAGGAGCTGTCGCTCGACGCGACGAACCCGATCGTGCGCATTCCATCGTCGCGCGAAGTGATCCCGCCAGAGCTCAAGAGCGCGCTGTCGCGGTCGTTCAAAGCGCTCCAAGCCAAGCTGTTTGAGAGTAGTAGCAGTAGTGGCAGTGGTGACAAGTCGACTGTGAACACGCCGACGCCGATGCAGAGTCCCGAGAACAGCCAGGGCAGTGTAGGCAGTAGCAGTGGCGCTGCGACAACTGCCACAACCCCAGAGGTTGCGTTCGAAGCGCCAGCGTACGCGAGTCTTGCGTGGCGCGAGATCGTCGGCGAGGCGACGCCAACGTCGGAAACGAACGCGCGCGACGCTGCGATCGACTTTGCCGTGTCGGCGATCAACATGAGCATGGCGTCAGCGTCGGTCGGGACGACGAACGCGAACGCGACGCGCGAGCGCCGGACGCCCAACTACGTCTTCTTCTTGCGTGCCGTGCTCTCGGAGGTCATGGACAAGTGGATGGCGAATCTGACAGCGCGCATCAAGAGCAACTGCCGCCGACCGATCACGACGCCGCACTACATCCACCGCTGCGTGCGGCTGATCCGCGAAGTCGTCGAGCAGCACCCGGACGGCGAGGACTTTGCTGAAAAGTTTGCAAACACGCTCGTCGTGTGGCTCCAAAAGGAGGTGCTGCCGGGCTTTAGCGGCTCCGAGACGCAGAGCAAGCGCACGCGCAATCCGTTCATCAACTTTGAGAGCGGCAAAGAGGCGTTCCTGCTGAACCAAAAGGGGCGCCTTGACAAGGTCCAGTTTGGGCTCAAAGCGTTCCTCGTGTCGCTCATTATCCACAAAGTGCTCGACCTCACGCAAGTGCTGCGGCTCGTGCTCGTCCCGCTCTTTCCGCGTCTGGTACGTTTGGCAGTATAGCTGGCAGTCCGGCTGGTCGTGTTGTTGTCTGGTCGTCCCTCTGTCCGGCTGGTTGTCTGTTGTCGTTGATATGCACCTGCTGCTGTGTATGCAACTGACCTGACCTGACCTGCTCGCTCTCTCGATGTCTAGCGCCGCGCATCGCGCGACCCACCACCGAACCTCCCGAGCCAACTGCTCGCAATGGCGCTCGTGTTCCAGCTGTTCTCGGAGCCGCCTCAAAACGTTCTGATCGAGCCGCAGAAGATCGTCATGTTTGACGAACCGCTGGTGCGTTGTCGTCTATAGATGTATGTGCGGGACGATGAAGTGAGAGTGTGGGAGTCGCTAACAGTGTTTCTGTGGCTGCTTTCCCACTGCTTGCTCGCTGATTTCTCCATTCATGCAACTACGACCAATGACATACCGACATCGACATCTACTAGACCAAGTACCACTTGCGGTTCCTACGTACGCAAGTCCCAGCGTGTCTCATGTTCCCACTCGTGCACTTGCTATGTCAGATCTCGTACCAGATGGAGGACAACTTTTTGCTGCGCAAGCGCGAGGAGCGCGGGACGCTCGCGAGCATCACGCTGTTCAACCTCACGAGCGACGGCATCGTGCGCGACATCATCTTCCACGACACAAAGGAGGCGCGCGAGAAGCACATCTTGCCGGTCTACCACAAGAAGCAGTGGCACACGGCTGTGCTGCTCACGCACTTTTTCCGTCCGCCGCACTCGCCGGCCGAGGACGCAAACGGCCAAGTGCAGCTCCTCAAAGTCGACCAGATCATCGACCAGATGAACGTCTGGACGCTCAACCGCGGCGGCTCGATCTACTTGGATCTCCAGATGAGCCGCCAGCAGCTCAAAGTCAAGCGGACGAAGAAGAAACGAAAGCCGAGCGCTGCAGTTGTGCGGCAGCAGACGCTCAAGCGCAAAGCGGCACTCCACGACCTCTCGACGCGCAGCAGCAAGCGCCACCACAGCGACAGCATTGCGAGTGTAGGCGACGCGTTCCGCAGCAACGACGACGCTGCAATTGCCATACGCGACGGCAGTTCGTCGGCCGACGACGACGAGATCGACTTGGACTTTGACGAGTCGAGCAGCGCGACCGAGATTTTGTCGAACCTCATTGTGCTCCGGACGCTCAAGCGCAGCACGCGACCGAGTGGCCTGAGCGCAACGTCAACGCTGTGTTCGGTCTCACCGATCGCAACGCCCCAGCTCGTGAGCTATGGCGGCAGTAGCGCTAGCAGTGCGTGGCCGACCACGTCGCAAGCGCCACCGACTGCGAGCGCGACGCGATCGTCGTCTACGTCGAACAAAGCGCTGACCCGCGTCGAGCAAGACATGGTCGACGCTGCGCGCGACGCCCAGGAAGCGGCGGTCGCATCGCTCTACGCCGCAACCGTCTGCAGCATCTCGCGCCGCGCAATGGGGTCCGTGATCGCAAAGCTCCTGCAGGTCATGGAGGACGACGTCAAGTACTTGCAGCGTGACAAGTTTTGCCGCAAAGTCCATGGCGCAACGGTCGTGCGGCTCATCTGCGGCATCATGTGCACGCCACCGGGCAACGCGTTCTTGCCGCGGTACATGATGTCGCTCGCCGTGCAGCTCGAGTGGCTCTTTGAGGGCTGCAGGCAGTTCGATGCGACAACAGCGCCCGCAACGACCCATTCGCTGTCGTTTCTGAAACGTCTACGCAAGAAGCTCGCTGTGCGGCTCCAGTTGGTCGCAGTCATTGGCCAGAGCAAGCACGTTGCACTCACGATCTGCTACCGCGACCGGATCGTCAAGACGCTCTTTTCGTTGCTCGGGACGTCGGCAGTCTCAACGGGCGCTGGCCTCTCGCTCTTTAGCTGGATCCTCGACCTCATCCCGCTCGTGAGCGCATCGGTGCTGCACGACAAGGAGTTTGTACGTCCACATGTTTGTTTGCGTGTCTGTTTCGGTGTTTGGCATGTTCTACATGTTGTGCATCAATGTTCGAAACATGTGCTCGAATCTGCGCATCTGTTTGGAACGTTGGTTTGCGCCATAACGTATGCTCTTTGTATGTGTTTGCGTTTGAACGTATACACGCATACAATACTGCAGACTCTGACATGTTCGTGCTTTCTGTATGTTTGCTACTGCTCCTTAGACGCTCATCGAGTCGCTCCAGCTGCCAGACGAGCTCAAACGTCGTGTGTGGACCGTGTTTCCGCGCTCGGCGTTTGGAACGCAGCCACTGCAAGTGCGCAGTGCGAAGACGCACGCGTTTGCGCCAGTCGACCCGTGGGGACTGCTCGAGCACGTGCCGCAGCTACCGAGCGACTCGCTCGTGCCAGCGCTCGGCGAAAAAGTCGTGCGGCGTCGCCGCGTCTTTCGCTACGTGCTGTGACGCGTGTGAGCAGCTGGCTGCGGTTGTACATGTTGGCAGCAGATGCGCTAAACGTTGAGATGCGAGCTAGTGGCTGACCGACTGAGCGCCATTGGCGGCGCAATGGACATGACGATGATGCTGATAGGAGAAAGAGGAAGCAACATGGGAGCGCGTGCTATTTACCAGATGCCGCACACTTCGCGCCAAGCAGTGAATGGACATGATAGATGAGGACGTTGCGTGTCGATGATGGGTCGAGTTGATGGAAGTTCTATACGTTGGCTCGATATGGTTAAAACGTCGCAATACGCAACATGCGACTCGGTCGTCACGTCACGGCCGCTAGCGTGTCCATGATCCGCGTCATGAGCTCGAGCGGGTAGTAGCAGTCGCCCAAGCGGCTCAGCTTGTTACAGTCCATCGCACTGCTGCTAGCAGCCAACGACTGCTGCTGTTGGTCGCATAGTGGACTCCCATAGCCGTACATGGTGAGTCTCGAGCTATCGGCTGCACTCGCGTCTGCTACCCACGGCGGCGTCGTTGTGACAAACGTGCGTGCGAGCGCCAGCGTTTGGAGCCGATGCGGGAACTCGACGATCGGGAGTGTCTGCGTCGGGTTCCGCGCAACGCTGAGCACAGCTACCGCACTCGCAAGCGGCCTCGCTGTTTCAAAGCTCTCGATCGCATTGCTGCAGAGCGACAAGCGCTCGAGCGTCGCGATCGCTGCGACTTCGTGCGGCAGTTCGCGCAACACGCCGCGCTCCCAGCCGAGGTACTTGAGATCTGGCCAGCGGGCGTGGACGCTCGGAGGCAGTGTCACGAGGTTCGTCGCGACAAAGTTGACGACAACGAGCGACGTCGTATGCGCTACGAGCGCGTCCGGGACGCTCGAGAGGTTCGTACGGATGAACCCGAGCTTCCACAGGTCCGGGTGCGTCGCAGTCGAGATCGCGGCTGCGAGCGGCCAGTCGACGAGACTCGAGTTGTAGACCTCGAGCATGCGCAGGTTCCCGAGCGCTGCGAACGCCGTCGGCATTGTGAGGCGTGACGCATGTGCGATCACGAGGTACCGCAGCGCGCTCGGCTCGAACGCTGCGAGACGCGTCTCGATCACAGCTGCGTCGGACGCGACTGTCGTATTGGCCATATGAGCTGCGTCGCAGTTGATGTTGGCGTACGCACATGCGTAGCCGCGTGTGAACCACGGCCGTACCTGCACGAGGCAGCTCGCGTTGCCAGAGCCGAGTCGGTTCGCGGCTGCGATCGCGTACGCGTGCGCGGCAACGACAGCGCAGCCGAGCGAGAAGAAGATGAAGAAGTGCGCGTCGAGGCGCGGCACACGAGACGCTACGAGTCGCACACTACCACGCGTCGGCTGCGATGTGGCGTAGTACGGTCCGATCAGCTGCTGCTTGATCGGAGCAGCGGACGTCACAGTGTTCGTCGTTGTCTTCGTTCCTCTTTGCGGTGGTGACTTGGGATGCGCGACCGTGTTCGCGACGACCTGCTGAGACTCACACTCACCGACTCGGACGCGCTTCACAACAGTGTGACTAACCGACTGCTGCTGGGACCCGCTCGGTACGACGTGCGTGCGCTGCTCGTCGATCCGCGCCGTGACCATGCGACTCGTTGTCCAGATGCTCACGCACGGGAACACGGACGAGACAAAGTCGAGCCACGACGTGAAGCAGAACTGCCGCACGTCCATCTCCCACGCGAGCTGGAACGCATTGTCTGCGAGCAGCGCGTCAGGAAACGCGCCGACGTTGCGGTCGTACGCGAGGATGTACCGCGTGACGATGCACACCGGCACGACGACGGACCAGCCAAAGTCGAGGACGACGTCGACTGCAAGGCACAGCACGCGCTGCGTTGTCAGCGACCGCGGTCCAAATGTGTGGACCAGCAATGTCGACCAGCAGTTGAGCACGAGTAGCGCGGCTGCCAAGTCGCTGATCCAGCGCCGCGGCACGAGCAGCGTCGACATGTACGTCTGGTAGCCCTGGAGCGCGATCTCGACGACCTCGCGCGCGACGAGGAGCTGAAAGAAGTACGGATGCTCGATGCCGAGCACGCCCGTTGCACCAAAGACCTGGGCGTACAGGCCATGGACGAGTCGTCGCCACGGCGCGTGTAAACTACTTGACTGACGTTCAGACTGTGGTGCTATGCCAACATGGCCATCAGTGACAATGTCGCGGTCGTGTGGCCTCGTCGATGCTGTTGCTGTGCGTAGTCTGAACGCGAGACGTCGGTGTGCGATCGACGCACGCACCATCTGCACGAGCTCGTGCATATACACAGCTGCGCCGGTCGCGAGGATCGCGCTGAACGTGAGCAGGACGTTCGGGCCTGGGAGTCGGAACGAAAACCGCGCCGAGGCAAACACGGGCGTCGTCATGAACCAGTAGGCGCCTGCGAGGAGCGTGAGGAACGCACACAGCACGAGGCGCAAGACAAACACTGCGAGCCACACGACGCGGAACCAGCGCGTCGGCAGCGGAATGCGCTCGAGGTGGACGCTCGGGCGTCGGCGCATTTGTATCTGTTGCTGAAGCTGCCTCGTAGGCGCCGCTGCAATCGCAGGCACCATGCTGTGCTCACGCTGCTGACTGCGATGACCAAGTGCGCGACAGTATATAGCACATCTGCTTCGTCGCGTACTGGTCGTTAGACATCACATTGACGTAGCACGTATATGTCTGATTCATCGTGACTATCTGAGTGGATATCTTTGTCGATATTTGTACTGTTTAGTGGATATCTTATTGTAATAGCGGACTATCTAACCCTTCTCTGATGGCATTGTCGTTGGTAGATTGGCATCGCTACCTACCGGCACCAATGTTGCATGCTTGCCACAGGAAGCAAGCTCTTGGCGTTCGTAGCTATGTCCGACCCATACCAATAGCTGTTGCGATTTGACGCATTCAAGCACAGCTGCTTTGATCCCATTCGTCATGTAGGTTTGAATTTGGTCACGACACATTCGATCAGTTCTTTATCGATTTTGTCAGAAACTGAGCGTGATTGAATTTGTTAGTCGGATCAGATATAGAATCTGAAGGATGATATGAGTGATGATTTCGATTAACGATCTACTAATATAGACCGATAATAAGAACAGCATGGAACACACCTGCGAGATCGTGCGTGTACTTCTCCGATATCGCAGTGCCAATCGCACCCCTTCATCTTGCGCTTCTGCTTCTCAGCATCGAGCGCATCAACCTACGTGCGTAGCGCTTGCGAGTCATGATGCACTTGGTCGGCACAGACATGGTGAGCATTGCCGTAATGCAGCTATTCGACCATGACGAGTCCCATTTCCATACAAAAACATACAGAGGCGTCAGGCGGTGCTGTCGTTCGATTCGTGCTTATAAATTACAGCCGCCCCGTGCGCGCGTCTGCGTCCTTCGTCTGTCTGTCCATTGTCTCGCTCGTTTGTCCATTCCGCTGACTGCTCAGCCTCCACTCATCTACAGCGCTGCTTGTACAGAGCGCTTACAGATCGTCGTCCAAGTCAATGTCTTCGTCGAGGTCCATTTCCTGGTCGCCATCACCCGACTCGTCATCCTCGTCATCGTCATCTTCCAGATCAACGTCGCCGCCTTCGCCACCCTCCTGCGCAGCCAATGCGCCGTCGCCAATCACAATGTTTGTATAGTTGTGATCGAGTCGCGCAGCGGCTTTCACGAGCTCTTCGTCGTCGACAAAGTCCATCGACAGGTCGACGCCACTGCTGCCAGCACCATCGTTCATCGCCGCGTCCGGGTCGCGCGCACCGGCTGGCGTCCAGTCGATTGGGAACCGTGTGACACGCGGCTTGTCGGCCAAGATGTTGCGCTGGAGCTTCGTAATGTCGACGCGCGCTGGCGGGTTCTCGAGCAAGAACGGGTCGGCGTAGTCGTTGTTCACGTAGTAGCCAACGCGCACAAACTCGCGGCTCCGGTACGAGCACGTGACGAGCACGACCGTGACGCCGACCTTGTCTTCGTCCGGGATGAGCTCAGGGTTCGGTGCGTCGGACTGGAACACAAACTTGTTTGTGCCAACAGGGACAGGCCCAACGAGCACTTCTTCGAGGATCTGGTCGCGCGACTCGTCCTCGGCGCTCCCGACGTACGTGATCTTCCACTCGAGATCTGCTTTTCGAGCCAAGGTGATAGAGAGAGCAGCACGCGCGTGAGCTCTAGTGTCTTGCGTGTGTGTATGTATGTGTGCGTGTGATTGGGGGGACGACTGTGATTGCGTGCCACGACAGTGTACGTACCATCTTCTAGTGCGTGTGCGCACTCGAACGTGACTTCGAACTGGAACGGGTTCGTGAACGCTGTTGGGTTGTCGAGCACCG
>JAASGP010000121.1:0-37580 GCA_023334275.1 Globisporangium carolinianum | reverse complement strand
TTTTTTCTTGTCATTTTGTATTTTCGTGTTAGTGATGAAACTGAGTGAGAAGAACAACAATCTGCGAAGAAGCTGTCATCAGAAGGCGGCATTTACAAGAGTAAGCGAGCGAGCGAGAAGCCGATCGAAGAAGCGCAGACATCGCGATGTCGTCCATGAACCTGAGCCGCGAGCAGCAGAACGAGCTGCTTTTTGTCGGATTCAACCAAGACAGCGGTGCGTGTGCGCTTGCAGTGTATGTGTGCGTGCGTATCTGCATGCGGTCGCTCGCTTGCCTGCGCGTATGCGCCAACGCGCAGACAGTCACCTCACGACAGATCTGGACGCGTGATGTCTTGCGGGTGTGTATGGATCAGGCTGTTTTGCGTGCGGCACCGACACTGGCTTCAAGATCTTCAACTGTGACCCGTTCAAAGAGACGTTCCATCGCGGTACGTGATGCGTGTGGTGCGAGCGGCAAGACTCGAAGGTGTTCTGTGATCTGATAACAGTATAATACGGTGCGTGTGTGCACGCGTGTATGCGTGCAGACTTTACGAATGGCGGCATTGGGATCGTCGAGATGCTCTTTCGCTGCAACATCCTTGCGATCGTGGGCGGTGGTCGCAACCCGCGCTACCCGCCAAACAAGGTGCGAGTCGCCTCCGTGTAGCGTTCACACACGTCGTACATGAGCCGGGAGTTCGACAGTTGCTTTCTACACGACACGGCCTGATACTCACACACTTGCTCGCACATACACGCGTGCAGGTGATGATCTGGGATGACCACCAGAGTCGCAACATTGGCGAGCTGAGCTTCCGCAGCGAGGTGAAAGCTGTCAAGCTGCGTCGCGACCGGTACGATGCCTCCTGCTCTCCTTGTTGTACTCTTGCTCGTGTCTGTGCGTCCGTCTAGCTAGCGCCGACGCGCAGCGCTGACTGACGCAGCACATGCCGCTCTCGTTGTCTTCAGCGTCGTCGTCGTGCTGCAGAACAAGATCTACGTCTACAACTTCTGTACGCGCTGCTCGCGTCTGCTGTTGCTGTGTGCTGACTCGGTCGTGCATGCCAGCAAGCTCACGTATGCAGCACTTTCGCGCTCTACACTCTTGCGCTCGTACAATCAGCCGACCTGAAGCTCGTGGACCACATCGAGACGATCGCGAACCCAAAAGGGCTGTGCGCTCTGTGTCCAAGCACGTCGAACACAGTGCTCGCGTGCCCTGGTGTGAGCCGTGGCACCGTCCGCATCGAGCTCTACGATCTCCGCAAGACGACGCTAATCACTGCGCACGAAGCCGAGCTCTCGCAGGTGCGGATTGCTGTCGTCGAGCCATATGCGACCGTTGTCTGCCTGTGAGGACTTACATCTCGTGCGTGTGTCGCGGTGCACTCGGTTGTGCGTCAGATCTGCCTCAACCTCGAGGGCACGCGCTTGGCAACTGCGTCGGACAAGGGGACGCTCATCCGCATCTTCGACACGCAGAGCGGACAGCTCATGCAGGAACTACGGTGCGCTCCTTGCGACTGGAGGTCCCACTGAGCAAGACAGCTCGCGCTGTCTGTCGTGCAACGAACTGGTTGACTGAACGTCTGTATGTATGTCTCTATGTGTCTGCACTGTTGCCATACCTCTAGCCGTGGCGCCGACCGTGCAGAGATCTACAGCATTTGCTTTAGCCCGAACTCGCAGCTCCTTGCGTGCTCGAGCGACAAGGGTACAGTGCACGTGTTTGCGCTCACGACCGAGGGCTCGGGCACGACTGGGACGTTCTCGACCGACCACTCGTCGATCTCGCCGGCCGCGCCCGCGCTCCCGCCGCAGCACTATGCAAAGACGACGACCGGTCCACCACGCAGCAGTGTCGAAGACGAGAGCACGGAGAACTCCAAGTCGCGGTACGGACGGCCTCAGTGCAGTCAACGAGTGTAGACGGCAGTCATTGTTTGAGCTTGTGGCTGACGCTAGTGTCACATATGCGTGCTGTCGCAACAGGTTCTCATTCATGCGCGGACTGCTGCCGACGTACTTTAGTTCGGAGTGGAGCTTTGCGCAGTTTCGCGTCCCCGAGACGCGGACCGTGTGTGCGTTTGGGGCCGAGAAGAACACGATCATTGGTGCGTTCGTGTGGGTGGGTGTAGGCGAGAGAGGGAGAGAGAGAGTATGCACGTGTGACGACGCACTGACAGCTGTATGGATCTCTCGATGTGTGCATGTGTTGCTTGTACCACTAGTCGTTGGCGCGGACGGCTCGTTCTACAAGGCGGTGTTTGATGCGAACGGCGAGTGCCAGAACACATCGTACTCCAAGTTCATTCAGTCGGACGAAGACGAGTAGAGAACGACGGAGATGATGGATGGCGCACTGCATCTGCCGGCGTACGACGACGCCACCACTAGCACTGCTAGTTCAACTCAGCGACGCTTTTGCTTCGCCTCTTTTCCACTGAAGCAAGCGTGCAGATTTGCAGGTGTTCAGTCGCGTCTGCAGTGACTGGCTGGCTGGTGGATTGGC
This sequence comes from Globisporangium carolinianum, assembly GCA_023334275.1. NCBI lineage: Eukaryota > Oomycota > Peronosporomycetes > Pythiales > Pythiaceae > Globisporangium > Globisporangium carolinianum. Next base: position 35,083 of record JAASGP010000121.1, on the reverse strand, counting down.
TCTCGCTGAGACTTGATTTCTGTATGTGGTTGGGCGTTTGCTCGACGAGGCGCACGCAGCCTCCTCTGAAGCAAACACGACAGCAAAGAAAGAGAACGAAAGAACAAAGAAAAATACACGACTGCGAAAGCAACTCGGTCATTTGGGATGCTGTGGCTCGAGGTCGTGGTGGCAGTGACCACAGGACCACGCAGCGCAACGTGCGCATCTGTCTGAGCTGAGAGAGCATCGATCGCAGTTGCGAAGGAGCACGTCTGCAGCCTGTCGTTGCTCGATGTCCGAGTGCGGCGTCTACTTCTTGGCGTTGACTTCGTCGCCGTGGATCGTGTACTTGTCGCGCTTGACGTTCGGGTCGTACTGCGTGGCCAGGTGGTAACGATCGGTCAGGACTGACAGTTGTAGCAGCAGTAGAGTACGTTCGAGCAACAGCGACGACAGTGCGAACGTACCACTTCCCATCGACTCGCTGGAAAGATGTGCTTGTTCTTCTCGTACCAGTGCCGCTCAACGACTTTGCCGGGGTGCGACTACCGAATCAGTCACGGCACGAGCGTGCAGTGTGAGTGAGCGAGTGAGTCGGACGCAACCGCAGCAACGCCCTGCAGCTTTAGCAGCGACACGCAGCGACTGACGACGCACCTCGTCCTTTTCGACACGCGCATCGTTGATGAGTCGCACGTCGTCGTGTACGTCAAAGTGAAAGAGCGGGCCGCTCTTGCCGCGTGCGCGCGTCACGATCAGGTCGTAGAACGAGTAGTTCTAGCGTCCGAGCAGTCAGCAGCAGTCAGTCAATCAGGTTGTCAAAAGCGCTCGAGACTCCAGCAGATCCATCCACTCAATCGTAGCAGGAAGTGAGCGACGGTTAACGGGCCGTACGTGCGGGATGATCAGATCTTCCTTCACGTAGAGCAGGTTGTCGGCGCCGACACCGCGCAGCTCGGCAAACTCCGACACGAGCTGCTGCTTGACGAGCTCCAAGAACTTGCTGATCGTCGTGCGCTTCGGCATCTGGTCAGGTACATGCGTACACCCACACACCACATCGATCAACACAGCAGCTTCGAGTGAGCATCCGCAAGCATGCACGACACTGCGTACACAAACGCAGAGACGTCTACGATGCACATGGACGCACCGTGATCTCGCGACGATGGCCAGAGCCATCCCAGTAGCTGTACGTCACGCTCACGTTCTCGTCTGCTCGCGTGTACATCAATAGCAGCATCGCAGTCAGCACAGTGCGCGAGGCGTACAAGCAAGCGTGTCGTCCTGCGCACAGCAGCCCATAGCTCATAGCTCCGAGCCACACACGCACTCTTTATCCGCTCTTGCTCGGCTTCCCACTCAGCGCGAAGTCGCTCGCGCTCGCGCGCTTCCGCCATCTCGCGGTCCTTGTCGGGCAAGAAGTCGGTCGGCACGCTCGGGTTCTTGATGCTCGCCTTCTTCTTCGTCTTCTTCTTTGCAGGCACGTCTTCGCCATCCGCGTTGTTGGCGTCGTCGTTCGAGCCAGCGCCACCAAAGCCGTCGTCGAGGTCAAACGACAGCGGCCCCAGCTTCTTGACCTTGCGCTTCTTCTTTGCCTTTGTCGCCTCGGGTCTGCGTCATAAACGCAACTCAGTGAGTGGCACACAAGCCAACACGTTGAGGCACTCACGAGTACAAGCTGTACGACTGACTCACTTGGCGTCGATCGGTCCCGTGTCCCTGCGGTTCTGCAGGTTCTCGCGCTTGCGTCGGAACTCTTCGGCTGTCACAAGCCCGACCGTTTGCCGCTGGTGCAGCGCAGATAAGCGGCGTTAGCACCACGCGACCAGCTACAGGATCGACAGTAGCATCCCATCCGCACGACGCAAAACGCAGCAGTCGCACCTTGAACTCGGTCTCGTCGTCATCGCGATGCGACTCAAAGTTCGAGTCGATGCGCGCACCGCGCTGGTTCGATTGCTGGATCTCCTGCTTCTTCGTTTCGTACTCCTGCTGCTGCCGGTCGTGCTCTTTTGCGAGTCGCGCTGCACGCGCACCAGCGAGGTTGCCCTCGACCGTGTGCACGCCTGCCGACTTGTACCGCTCGATCCCATTGCCCGACATTGCGCTCGTGCTCGTCAACCACGAGGTCGCAAAAATGCTCGCTTGCCGATTGCTCGAAAACGAGTCAAAAAAGCGTTTTTGGCTCAGCACATGACAGCAGCGTTCATACCCGATAAAGTACGAATCACGTGCTCAGCTTTGAACTGACGCAACAGAGGCAGCTTGCACCAGCACACGACCATCATGCTGCGCCGATTCGACAAGAGCAGCGACGCGTACGTGGTGCATCGACACACACACACCTGCATGACCACCAGAGTTGCTCACATGCACAGTTGACGTCCTGCTCTCTCGTTGTCACTACAACTAGTAGCGCGCCGCCGCCACCGTCGGATGGGACGCGGCCGTCGTCGCGCAGTGTCGAGCAGGCGCCGAGTGGTGCTGAACAAATGTCGTCGCTGCAGCGCTACCGGTCGCAGACGATGAAAGACTACGGGCTCATGATCGAGTACAAGCACTTGCGGCAGCACGTGCCCAGCGGCATCTACGTGCTGCCGAGCTTTGACGAGACGCGCGTGTGGTACGGCACGATCTTCATCCACGCCGGGCTCTATCGCAACGGCATCTTCAAGTTCACGATTCACCTGCCCGAGAAGTGCGTCGTCGTCCTATCTGCGTGTCGATCTGTACGGACGCTACATGGACATTCTGTGACGCTCTGACGCACTGAATGGCATACACACACATACAGCTACAACGGACCGGGGACGTACCCGCGCATCGTGTTCAACACCAACGTCTTCCATCCCTACGTCTTTGCAGCGGTGCGGCGAGCGTCTCGCTGCGTATACTAGCGCCTGGATGTATACTATACGGAGCCTCCCGCCTCACTCACTGCGTGTTCTGGTGTGCATGGATGCGTGGCGTTGGTCTCACTAGTCGCGCGAGTTGGACCTGAAGCCCAAGTTCCCCGAGTGGGACCCCGAGCTGCACTACATGGTCGCCGTGCTCACGTACCTCAAGAGCATCTTCTACATGAAGGAGTTTGCAGCCGACGCATCGGGAGTCGCGAACCCCGCAGCACTCGAGCTGTACGTGCTGCGTGGCTCAACTCTTATACAGTTTGCGTCCAGCACGGAGACAGGTATTGGCTCGGACGTAACTGAAGTCGTGTGTGTATGCATGCATACGGGGTACCTCTGTACACGTATACTTGCATTTGCACTGCTCGTTACAGGTTCCAGCTCAAGGGCGACGACGCGTTTATTACGCGCGTCGAGCAGTGCGTCGACGAGTCGCTCGAGGCCGTGTACAACAACGAACAGGGCTCGACGATCCGGTTCACAAAGCACAATCCGGCGCACGACAACTTGCGCAAAGAGCTCTTTGCACAGCTTGACACGCCTGCTGCTGCCGAGGCGAGTGGCCGCTTGTTCACGCGTGCGACTCAGTATGCGATGGCGACAACGGCTGCGACACTGACACTATGACTATAACTGTCGATGGTCGCTGTGTCTGCTGTGTGGTGCTGCGTCTGCGGCTGCACAGGAGAAGAGCGCAGTGACAGAGCGCACGTCGTTTGAAGCGAAGAGTAAGGACGCCGAGGCGGACAGCAACGCGCAGAGTGCTGTTGCGGCAGCGATACCGACGACAGCGGCAGCAACAGAGTCGACAGCACCAGCAGCAGCGACCGAGAGCCCCAGCACTGCGTCGTCACCACTTGCTTCCTAGTCCGTCGCATAGCACTGGCACTTGGTCTCGAGTGAAGCGAGAGAGAGAGAGAGAGAGAGAGAGAGCGTCTGGAATGATCCGTTTTGTGCTAGTTGCTGTATGGACCTGAGTGCGCACGTCGAGCGCTGCTTCGCGTCCATGCGCACTTGATGATGGCCTTCCCAGCTCAGGTTGACGACAACGTTGACTTGCAGCAGATGTGGTTGCTTTTACTCTTATTCGGCAACTGGTGTGTGCATTTCTGTCGAGCGTTGCGGAAAGGGAGTGAGGGGCGTCGCGACCTCGACTGCTCAAACCACACGCCACTTGCAACGAGAAGAGCCGCAGAAACACGCGAGCCGTGTCCGTGTGCAGACGCCTGCAAGGAAGAGAACGAGAACAATCACGCGTGTGTGTGTGTGTGTGATAGAGAGGTTGCCTCCATAGTATGCCCGCCCACACGAAGATGCTGTCGATTGCCGAGCCTGTGAGCAGCACTATCGCATCATCGACTCGGACAGCAGTCGCGACGCCCACAGCCGTCTCGACAAGTGGCGGCAACAACAGCAACAGCAACGACGCTCGACGTGCGCAGCAGCTTGACGCGCACCCGCATCACCAAATGCGACACGACTATAAGCAGCAGCAACAGACGCTGGATCACCACAGCAAGTACGGCTCGCAGGAGGAAGACGCACTGATGAACGAGATGATCTCAAAGCACCGCACAGAGATGACCGAGCTGCACAAGCTCATCACGTGCACAGTGAACACAGACGACGAGAACGACGACCTGCTTTTCCCGTCCGACACGAGCGACGTCCCCGACACGCCGCCGCCACCACCGCCGCCATTGTCGAATGGAGGCAGCGGGTACCACGACGAGTCGTACGACGAGCTCCCGAGTCCCGACGGATACCACACGCCGCGACCTGTACGCAGCAAGACCGCCGAGCGTCTGCTCGAGCTGTCGCGCACTGAGGAAGCGCTGCGTCCTGACCGCATGCGACTCGCCGAGCTCTCAGACGTGCGCAACGAGCGCATTGGCCGCGAGGTCATCAGTCGATGGAACCCGCAGGCGAAGGTCGTGCAGGCCCGCGAGCACCAGTCGGTGAACCGTGCAGGCGGGCGACAGCGAAGTCCGCGGTCGCGCACAGCACTTGCGCCAGGCACGGCGTCGCCACGGACGTCGGCCAAGATCCTCGGCCACTCGAAGGACTTTGTACAGCAGGCGCTCGACTTTAACGGCCACGACATGGACGACAGCGACGTCAATGACACTGTTGAGCGGCGAACGCTCAGCGACGGGCAGCTGCCTCGCACTCGCGGTCTCGACACGAGTCGGACGTTTGTCACTGGCGCTGCTGGGGACGCCGATGCCGACAACTTTCGCGGCCACACGTCGCAGCTCGAGCTCCGCACGTACGTGAAGCAGATGGAGGAGACGATTGCGCAGCTCGTCGAGCAAAAGGACGAGCTGCTGCGGAACCAGGTCGAGTTTGACAAGCACGCAAGTGGCATCTTCCCGTCGCTCGAGCACTTGAACCACCAGCTGTCGCAGATCGTCCAGGGCAAGATGGCGAGTTCACAAGTGAACGTCAAGGTGCGTGGGTGCTGTGCGTCATCCGTCACGGCTGACTGGCTGACTGACGGACTATGACACAACGCAATGACAGGACGACGTGTATGACGAGATCCGGATACAGGGCGAGAGACTCGAGGAGCTCGAGTCCGAGACGAAGCGGCGCCACCACGACGCTGACGTGCTCGAGCAGAATCGCGTGATCGAGATCACGCAGATCAAAGGGCAGATCGTGAGTCTCGTGACGAGCAGCAAGCTCCGTGACGAGAAGGTGCGTGCGGCGTGGATAGCGCGACAAGAGTCGCTTGGGTCTTACGACGTGAGGACGAGGCGACGGACATGACGAGACTTATGTGTCGTTGGCTATGCACGCGAGCAGACCGAACTCATTGCTGACTCGGTTGCGAAGCTCGAGGTCGAGCTCCAAGAGACTGTGAAGAGTATCGTGCAGCGCTATCAGCATGTCGAGACGCGACTGAACCAGCTGCAGACGCCACGCGCACAGCCGCGACTCGTGGTACGTACTGTCAAGTGCTCGTGCACTGGACTAGACGAGGCCACGACAGTCGGAAGCGAGCGGCTGCTAACACTGTAGTTGTGCTGTGCGTCTTCAGCAGACACGCAAGTCCCACTCGAGCGCGATTGCGATCGCTGCTACTACTGCTGCAGCATTTGCAGTGCTCGCACTCGCGCTCATGGTGGCCACTGGCATCGGTCGCGGCAACTGTGGGCTCTTCACGCGCTGTTCTCCTCTCACGTAGCGTCATCTCAGTCGCGAGTCAAGCCACATCAGTCGCAGAAGCAGTAACACGTGAAAACAGCTCGTTCTCATCATCATCTCACTATGACTGACGACGCACGCAGTCGGTCTCTCGCTCTCTCGCTCTCCTACTGCGAGCTCTTGCGCTTGCTTCCATGCCGGGGCGCCGTTGCGATCTTGGCGGCAGTAGCGCTCAGTGCTTCTTGACGTGGAAGACGTGGATGTTGAGGATCGTCGCGAGCTCCGTGATGACAAAGTAGATCATGTGGACGTACGCGCCGAGCGTGAGCACAAAGAAGAGCTCGACGACGACCGTCTCGTGGCCCTGATAGTGCGTCACGCATAGTCCAATGGCAAGAGTGGCGTTAGCGCTAACGGAGCTGCTCGTGTGTGGGAGGTCCGTCAATGGTCAGCGACACCCAGAGACTGTATAGACAGCACACGGACGCACCCATGGCACGACACCGACGACGAGCAGGAGCGACACAGCGAGCTGGAGCACAAACGTCTTGCGCAACAGCCAGTACGGCTCCTCGCTCATGTGCGAGAGCATCATGTGCATGACCATCTAGCACGCACACATAGCAAGCGCGTAAGTGTGCTGTCTGTGCGTCCCTATCAGTTCATCAACCAGCAGCTTGTGCAGGTAGCCACGACTGTACCTTGGCGAACAGCAGCCCAACGGTCCACATGATCAGTCGCGGGTGGTCCGTGAAGATGTCGGACGGCGACCAGAGCACCCAGAGCGCCGAGAGCCCAATGAGCGCGACAAACGGCGTGAGGCCGAGCAGCGCAGCAGCGCCGTCGCGGGCCGCACGCTCGAGCGAGCGGATCGCAATCACAGCTGGAGATGGCACAAGGCGAGAGTGAGTCGAATGGATCCGATACATACACACAAGCGCATACAGCTACGAGCAGTACGCACCGCTCACGACGCACTGGCCGATCGCAGCGACGAACGTCAGCAGAATGAACAGGTGGTTGTTCTGCAGCGCTGGGTACAGCGCGCTTGGCTGCGTCCAGAACGCAGGGCCGTAGACAGCAGTCGCAATGTACAGCGAGTACATGACCGCGAGCCCTTCGTTCGGTCCGTTGATGATCGGCAGTGCGAGCGTGCCGGTGTAGTACTCCTCCCATGTCGCCATGAAGAACACCATCGCCGGTGCGAGGAAGATCATCAGCGACTGCGCGGCAGAGCGAGTGTAGATACACAAACACACAGGCGTCAGCATCGACACACACAGTCATGACCACGCAGTCGCAAGCACGATAGACACCACTGTATACACACGCACGCACCCAGTACGTTGCGCCAGACTGGATCGTCGACGCAAACGTGCACGCACTGATCACGACGTTCAGTGCGTCGCAGCCGTGGTCAAAGAGCAGACCGAGCGGCGACGAGTTGCCGGTCTTGCGGGCCTGCTTGCCGTCGGCGACGTCAAGGATCTGGTACAGGATCAGCGAGATGCCTGCGAACGCGTACACCCACCGCGGTGCATCTTCCTCCATGTTTGGCGCGTACCTGGCAAGGAGACGAAAAGAGAGCGCGAATGGGGTCAGCGACGTATGTCCATCGTGACGAGTGACAGCCACAAAGTGCATGCGTCTTCCCGACATCACTGCAGAAAGCGAGAGAGAGACACACCAGAGCATGCAAATGTGCGCCAAGATGACGAGCGAGAGTCCCGAGATCGTGATCGTGTTTGGCGCGAGGTTCGGTGGCATCACGTTGTCCACGAGCTTCTGCGCGAGCGGCGAGACGACGTAGTTGTAGATGAGCGACGCGTCGCTGCCGCTGTACTTGTACTCTAGGATGTGTCGCGCGCCGTCGTCGCTTACGTAGCGGTACGACGTGCGGCGACGCGCGCCATTCGCTGGCGCTGCTGTCGTCGTCGAGGGTGCTGCTTCCGTCGCCATCGTCGCTGCTGTTCGCCAAGATGTCAAATGCTGTGTGCAAATGAGGGAGTGCGTCAAAAATATAAGTCCACGAAAGATCATGGCTGCAATTTCGATGCAATTGCTACTGCACTTCTGACACGGGAGTCGACAAGTATATTGCTCTTTGTATGTACTTCTAGCTCGACATGTCAGTTTACAATATCGTGAAATAGAGGCTTCCTTGCATTTCAACATCGCGGTTGCTGTTCTTGTGAACTGCGAGTGTGACGTGGCAGATCTGGCAACAAGATCTTGAAAAGTCGCAATTGGCAAATAGTCGCAGACATGTGCGGCAACAGTGCGACGACGTGTCTCCACGGCGCATGTGCGACGAACAGCAGCACCGGAATGCAGCAGTGCGTGTGCGACGCGCTCTATGCTGGCGCGCAGTGCAGCGTGCGCAGCGGGAACCAGCGCTTTGAGCTCCCGCTCGCATGCGTCCTGGTCTTTGGTCTGCTGCTCGTGGGTCTGCGCGTCGCGGAGCGAGCACTCGCAATACTGCGGTTCGCAGAGAGCCCGCGCGACGACTTTGCGTTCCCGAGGCGCTTCGAGCGCGCGCAGCTGCGGCTCGGCGTCTTGTGCAAGCATATCGGCACGTGGGTAGTCGATGACGATCCAGCAACAACATCAATCACCATTCCGCTCCGCAAAGGACGACAGCACGCGCTCGCGAACGTCTTTGTCGCGCTTGTGCTCGTGCTCGAGCTCGTGCCGTGGCTGCAAATCGTAGCCCTTGCGTTTGTGCCTGCTGTGCCATGGCCTGCAGCGAGCGCCGACTCTGCGCGGGTATGTGTCGTCTGGTGGTTTGGCGTTTGCTTGGCCTGTGTGGCACTAGCGATGGGACGAGCGAGGCTAACGCGCGTATCGCTTTGTACCAGTTTCTTCGGCTCTTCGTGCTGCATTCGCTGTGGACGCACGTCAAGCCCGAGCAGTTCTCGCACGCGCTCTTCTACTTTGCTGTCGCAGCAGTACCGGCAGGACTCGTAGCAACAGTGCTTCTCGGCTGGAAGCGCTTCCCGCTCTTCAAGCCGCAGCCCAAGGACGCATCAGCAGAAGACGTCTCTTCGATCGCGCTGCGTCTGTACAGCGAATGGGCCGCTTTGCCTGTCATGATCGTGCTTGCGCTCCCGCTCGAGTGCCTCTTTGTAGGCTACGACCTCGAGGGACTGCCCATACAGATCGCAGTGCCGCGCGCTTCGTGCTTCACACTGCTCCAGGCTGGACAGGCAGTGCTCGGGCTCGCTGCACTCGTGATCTACTGGTTTGCAAGCAGCGCAATCGCGTTCCAGCTCAATTGCGAGGCGTCTACGCCCGTGCCAACGCTCTGGACCGACGTGCGCTACACATCGCTCGTGCAGATCTCGCGTGCACCACTCGCTCTGGTGCGGATCTCGTTCTGTCTACGCGCTGCTGATGCTCACAGTGCCAACTGCGATGATCGACACGCGATATGTAGGCTCACAACCGATTGCTCGATGCCTGCAACTCGCTAGGCGGTCGTCGCGTTTGCAAACGTACACTCGAGTCTGCTCTGTCTCTGCTGCATCGTCGTCGCGTGCGTCACTGCCGCTGCGTATGAGAGGCAGCACCTCGAGTGTACACGCACATGCACAGCGATGCGATGCATGATCGCACTGAGCATGTGTGCTTGTGTATGTGTGGTCGCCAGCGCAACGCTCGGGTTTGTGAACGCATGGATGCGGCCGTGCGCGCACTCTCTCGTGCGTATGAGCAGAGCCTTTGTGTGTCAATGCGTTCATTATTGGGACTTCGTTTGCGCACTGACAGACTCGAGTGGCGTGTTCAGATCAACGGGGTCCGCATGTACGGCGCCGTGCTGTCTGTGTGGAGCGCGAGCATGGGTCTCGTCACTGCGATCGTGGACGACCCGACGAGCAAGCGGACGTACGAGGTTTGTGTGTGGATATGGTGTGGTCATTCAGTCGTATACATGGAGCGTGCTTCGTCGCAGGTCGTTTGGTATCACTGCTACTGACAGCGCGATCACAATGCTCGCACGCAGGTATGGTCCGTTGGCGTCATGGGGTTCTCTGGCGCCTCGCTCGCAGCGCTACTGGTGTTCCATACCGAGACCTTTTGGCTTGCCCAAGCCAGCCACGACAAAGTAACAGCGGCAGCTCGGCCCGAGCGAGCTGGAGCAAAGCACAGACTCATAGGCGACCACACAGGAGTGCGAGACGACGCAGACGGCGTGACGCCACGCAGCTCTCGCGCCGCAAAGGTGTCGATGCTCCGGCGCGTGCGACTAGGCAAGCGCATTGTAGCATCTGACGACGTCGACGCGACGAACGCGAGTGTGTAAGCGAGCGAGCGAATGCACTCATCTATCTAGAAGCAGGAAGAAGATAGCGAAGAGCGAAAGGAGCGCAATGATGTTGACGTCGCATTTCGTTGGCGAGTGATACACACAGTCGAGGTCGGACGGACGAAAACGTCTCGAAACACACGCACTGACGTTTACGCGTCCTTTGATGTCTCGCAAGTCGCCGCGCAATCCGCTTCCCATTGTTCTCTCCAGCAAGTGATGTGCGCATTGCGAGCAAGCAAAGGTGCAGCCATCATCATCGCCTGCAGCAAACGTGATTGTTGATCGCTGAGCCAGTGACAGCGAGACTTGCGTCCTTCGCCATGTGCTCGAGCGAATGTGACACTTTCCGGCCAGCCGCGAGTCGATGTCGTGCGTAAACGGCGCAATGCATCGCACGACCTTGTGAGCCGCATACTGGTCTTGCCATGTGATTTAGGAATAGCAAAGACTGCGCTGGAAATAGATGCTCTACATCCGGATCTCGACTTTTGAATGTATTTTTACTTGGATGCGCATACCCTTGGAATACCGATGACATACTGACAGCGAGTTCGAGTAGCATCTTCACGAGGTCGTACTTACACGAAGCGTGTCGCGACTTGCGTCGCATCCGTCAGTTCCTGCTTCGCGTCGTCACAGACACTTGCCCACCTATCCGCTCCTCCAGCGCTCGCCCATCCACTTGCTTGCAAGGGGACCAACAGCCCTCGAGCCGCACAACCCGACTCAGCAGCAGCAGCAACGCGCTCTCTTGCCTCGCTCCTCTCTCTGACCGACGCTCTCAGCACGCACCTTCGCACACGCTCGCTCTCGACGTCGTGCACACCGCCCCCTCCCTTTCTCGGCACGTCAGCATCTCGACGTCTGCGAGCTATTTGCAGCTCGTGCGTTCCCAGCAGCAACTGACTGGACGGACGGACGACACAGACGCGACATCCACACAACCTCACACGCAAGCCCGCACGAGACCTCGTACGAACACCATCACCATGGCGCTGCTCTCGGAGACGACTCTCGGCGACGCGCCGAGCGTGCCGCAAGCCCCGATCTACGGCGCAACCGACCTCGCGACGATCGGTCTCGAGTCGGCGTCGATTAGCATTGGCAAGGACAGCCAGATCACGCACCGCATCAACTCGTCGGGCTTTGCAGCGTCGCGCGCGTCGTCGCCTTCAGGCAGCGAGGACGAGTCGAGCCAGTCGTCAGCAACGATCGGGATCACGGTCAAGAAAGAGGCGCTCGTGGCCAAGTCCAAGGACTTGGCGCTCACTGTGATCGAGCGGTACCACAGCGCAACGAGCACCAAGATGTACGACGTCGAGGAGCTCGTGGACTACTACTTCCACCGACGCCTCGCTGCGTTCACGGCCGTTGTGATCAGCTATTTGCCGTTCGTGATCACGCCAAACCAGATCACGTTGTTTGGCCTTGCGCTCGGCTGGGCGTCCGCTGCGTGTCTGTACGACTCGGAGTTCCACACGCCACTGGGTTGGGAGCCGACGAACTCGCTCGCGATGGCGTCGCTGCTCATGTTCTTGTGGATCGTGTCGGACTGCGCGGACGGCCAAGTCGCGCGACTGTGCAAGCGCGGCACGCGCACTGGCCGCATCCTCGACGGCTTTGTCGACGGCCTCGTGCTCGCACCGAACTGCGGGATCTTGGGCCTCATGTGCGCGCACCGGTACGGCGAGCCGCAGTACGCGCTCTTTGCGATCTTTGCCGGCGTCTCGCTCTGGGTCCACGCGATCGTGTACGACAAGATCAAGAACGTGTACATGGAGAACGCACTACCGCAGTCCGAGTGCGACGGCGAGACTGTCGAGAGCGTGCGCGCCGAATTCCAGGCCGCAAAGGCCAAGAACCCGTTCGCGCTCGACAGCGTGCTCCTTGGCATCTACGTCATCTACCTCACAGCGCAAGCCAAGTTCACGACCGATGCTGCGGCACAGGCCGAAGTCGCGCGCCACACGCTGCTGGCAACGTGCAACGACGAGTACCACTCGCTGTTTGTCAGTCGGTACAGCGGCCTCGTGCGCCTCGCGTCGTTCATGGGCATCAGCGCACACGTCGTCGGGCTCTACGTCGCGTACTTTACTGCGATCTTCTACTGGGACGCGCTCTTCTACGTGCAGATCTACTTTGCGGTTGTGCTCAACCTCGTGCTCGCGACCGTGCTCATCCAGTACTCGAGCTCGGGCATGTCGACCGTGCAGCCGAACAAGCAGGGCTCGCTCTGAGCTGGGCCAGACAGGCATGCAGAACTTGCTCTGCGCCGGGCTGTTCAGCTGGCCGACAAGTAGAACGAGTGGTGCACAAGGCTACGTAAGGGAGCGGCAGACGAGCACGAGCACACGCGTGACGACCAGAGCGCAGAGGGAGGACAAGTAGCAGCACACAACACTTGTATATAACGTTACAACACCCTTGTGTCTCGCATGGCGGACTCGCTTGCATATGCGCTACCACTAGCGTCACTGATGGGTCGGTCAGCGAGCGGATTCGACGGCTCTGCGGACACACGGTCATTGCATGTATCAATGCACAAACGCGCCGAGTCTATTGCCTGCCCAGCTGGCCATCCAGCGGATCACCTGCTCGCACTCATCGCTTCCCCATGGCGAAGAGCTGCGGGAAGTTCATGCGACTCGGGATCGCAAACGAAAAGAGAAAGAGACACGCGAGGCCGAGCATCTGGACAAAGTAGAGCAAGCTGTGGTTGAACGGGAAGCCCTTCGCGACGTACCCGAGCAGCGCAAAGAGCGCCGGTGCTACCGCACTCGACAGCAGCAGCGCTGCGTACGCGACAAACTGCGCGGCGCGGTGCACTGCGAGACGCCGGTCGATGGCGATCGAGTTGTCGAGCAGACACAGCAGTCCGTGCATTGCAATCGCGCCCATGAGGTGCTTGAGCACGAGTACTGCGACGACGAGTGCCGATGCAAACGGCAGGTCGTTCACGTGGACCAGGTCGAGGAGCGGGAACGCGCCGACAATCGGGACTTGAAACAGCAGCCCGACGCGCAATGTCGCGAGCGGCGTCATGACGTTCGACGAGCACGTCGCAAACACAACCTGCGCGAGCAAGACGCTCAGCGCCATGGCCGCCATACTGCCGGCGAGCGTGAGCGTGTGTGCTGTGACGACTGCGCGGACCTTGTGCGGCGCTGCCGAGAGGTGGCTTGTGCCGCTGACCTGCTCGTCGCGGAAGATCCAGAGCGGGAAGAGCTCGTCAAAGCTCAGCTGCACGAGCAGCCAGCAAAAGTAGAACGACAGGATGAGCACCGCGTGCGGCTCACGCGTGATCGCAACGTCCGCGTCAGCAGCTGAGCTGCTGTGATGGTCAAGCTTGACAACGTCGGCTTTCGCCGAATCGCGGTGCAGCGCCGACGCGCTCGCAGCTGCCGTTGGTCGTGGCGGCATAGCATTCGCTCGTGCAACGGCTTCGGTCGCGTTTGCGCTCGCTTGCGAGTGCACGACGATCGAGATGTCGTCGAGTCCGTCGTCGTCGTCGAACTCGGTCTGGAGTCCGTACTCGAGCGAGTCAAAGAAAGCTTCGTCGTCGCTGTTGTCGTCGCTGTCGACTGTGCGGACGCTGCCAGCGCGACTGCGCGCGCGGCTCTGACTGCTGCTGCTCACGATCTCGATCGTGTCTTCGAGCGACCCTGTTGTCTTCTTGAGCAGCTCGTCGAGCGCGCGCTCTTGGATCGCTTTGCCGATCTCGACGCCGTTACGGCCGCCGTAGCGCGTCGGCAGACTGTCGACGCCAATGAGCGCGAGCAAGTCCTGCGTCGCGGTCGCTTTGCGGACGAACACGACCTTGTCGGCAGTCTTCTTCGTGGCAATGCGCGGCCGCACAGTCGTCATGACCTGCGAGAACCACACGGGCGCATTGAGCACAGCGAGTGCGTGGAGTCGGTCAGGGAACTCGCGCTGGAGATCCGTGATGATCGCGCTCGCCATGTCAACGACGCGGTCGTCCGCGTCCGTGAGCGTGAGGCCGTCGAGATCGATGACGTACACAAACTTCTGCGTGGCTTTGAGCAAGAGCTTCTCGACGCCGAACGCGAGGAAGAAGCGGTAGTGGTCGCGCACGTCGGCGGTCGTGAAGCCCGACGCGTGGAGCTTGTCCATCTGGATCTGCCCGAGCAAGTCGTACACAACCGCGTGGCCGTCGTGCGTAAAGCCGTGATAGAAGTGTGGCACGATGCGCCGGAGGCGGCGAAAGTGCGGACGCGGCGACGCGAGCAGCTGTTTGGCCGTCGGTCCGCGCGTTGGCAAGCGAAACGTCTCTTCGAACGCGCTCTTGACGAGTGCGAGCGGCCGCGCGCTCGTTGCGTGCACAGGCGAGTCGTCGAGCGCTGTGCTGCCGTGCTGCTGCCCAAAGACTGACGCTGTGTCGTCGTCAGCTGCGAGCTGCATGTACGTTGACCGACTCGTGACGCGCAGGCCAATGAGCGTGACGACAGCTGCGATCCACGCCACGACCGAGACGAACGCGAGCGGGTAAAAGTACAGGAAGGCGTCGGTATCGGATGTCGGATCGGCTTGCGCGAGCTTGTTCCCGAGTCCGACGAGCACAAACGTCGTCGCAGCACCGATCGCAATGCCCAAGTACTTGGTAGTTGACGCGAGTCGCGACTGCCGGTGGCTGCAGCAGTCGGTCCCAGGCAAGCATCGCATGCGTTCACAATACATACACGTGAGCACCACTGCTGCATGCTTGCAGGCAATGCACACACACACACGTGCACGCCCATGTCCATACAGCAGCACCAAGACGCGACTCTCCCACATGCACACAAACGCACCCGCAGATTGTGTCGATCTCGATGAGCGCGACGGGCACGACACCACTGAACATGCCCGTGGCGAAGCGCACGATTGTCATTGCGAGCAAGCTCTGGCAGAGCAGCAGACTAAAGTACCCAGCACCAATGATCGCAAGGCCCCAGAGCACGACGCCCTTGCTGCTGCGCAGCGAGCGCGCAACGTTGATCCAGAGCCGGCAGCTGATGACGTGGCCGAGGTACCCACTGCCCGAGAGCAGTGCTGTGTAGAAGCCCAGACGCGGGAACGACGTGTCGGGGTAAAAGTGCATCGAGATCATCGGTGCAAGCACGAGCACGACCGTGTGCGAGATGTACTCGATCATGGCGCAGCCCATGAGGAAGATTAGGCGCGCATTGAAGCCTCGGCAGCACGCCATGCTGCAGATGTATCGCTGCTTGCTTGGTCGTTCACTCTCCTTTCAGCGTGTGCACCTGCGCGAGTGTGTATGAGTGTCAGCGTGCGTACGTGGATGTGTGCGCACAGCGACGACGCTCAGAGACGTGGAGACTCGGTGGCGCAATGTGGGCAGAAGCGAGTGTGCTGCTCTGAATGTCCACGTTGCGGAAAACGTGACAATAGTCTCACATTCGCAAGAGCAACGGCAGAAGTCCAGAAGTGCGCACAAGAGATAATATATCTATCAAAGAGCAGTACAAAAAGACAGTGATTTCTACAACTGGAAAATGCGCATGATAGACACTATTTCCAAAATGCAGCATGTTAATCGAATGCGATGCAAAAATGGCTGACCAAACCTTCGATACAGGTCGTAATTCGCTGAAAAGCAGTATAATTTCTATTATTAGACATATCAGTAAATAGTCATTTCGCGACTCATATCAATCAATTGATAATGGGGTATGATGAGATTACACAAACCGTACAACAATGCGTCGCGCTGTATTTTCCCTCATTCGGTCGATTGATGTGTGGTTCATTCATCCAGTTTGAGCACACGGACGTATTTTGGACCATGTCGCATAATTTGGGGTCTCGACTTAGGATTATATTGGCATCTTCTACAAACTGGCACGAAATGCACCGCACTTGATTAAAGCCAAGAGTATATCTGACTCGAGCCGTAGTACATTTTTTGTACATGTCACATCCATTTACGGCAAGGTCGCAACAATTTGTTTTGACTCATCATGTCGGGTCACTACTAATCTCCGTTTATGTCAAGTTGCCGTCAACTGCACACATATTGCAATTCTGCATGGCGTTGTGGTAATGATGGTATGGACGACATAACGAAACGACGCTAACTTTCGAAGTGATTATGATTGGCACACGATTTATTCATTGCATCGTCGACAGTGTAACTCCGCACATTTTCGATGTATCTGTGATTGGCTCACGATTTTCTAATTGCATACATGGAAGCAGGATGACTGGATGCGTGTTGGCACTTCGATATGAATCATCGGCGACGGATGTACACTATATCGGGTTAGTATGACGTTCGACTCGATTTACTGCATCCAGTGTATTTTGCTTGTTGTGTGATATTTATTGTTCGACATCGAATGGATCAGACGTGAATTGTATTGTAGGTTGAGGAACAGCTGCATAAGAACGCGTTTAGAGCTACAAGAGACTATCTCTCGTTTCTAGAGCAATACAAACACGCTGCAACCTCGTTTTATGATGCGCGTGTTGTTGCGCTTGCCGAACTGCAAGTGATGCGTGTTGTGAGCTCACTTCCATTCGTCGACATCCTCACAAGAAGCTACCTCGACCTCACACGCCACGATGTCCAGCAGCACTCCAGCACCGACGACGCCTCGCACGCTTGTGAACCACTCGTTTGCAAACCTGGACGAGGTGACGTACTCGCACCTGCACTGGGCGGTCGAGGTGGACTTTGAGCACCAGCAGCTGCGCGGCTCGGCCGAGTACGCTTTCACATTCACGCCCGCGACCCCCGAGTCGCGCGACGCCCCCGTGGTCGTGCTCGACACGCACCATTTGACGATCGAGAAGGCGTTTGTCGACGGCACGGAGGTCGCATTCGAGCTCCAGGCTGCGCACAACGTGTTTGGCAGTGCGCTCGTGGTCCCGATCTCGCTCGATGCGTCCAAGGTGACGGTGCAGTACGCGACGACCGCAGCGTCGAGCGGTCTGCAATGGCTACCAAAGGAGCTCACGGCCGAGAAGAGGCACCCGTTCCTCTTCACGCAGTGCCAGGCGATCCACGCGCGCAGCATCGTGCCGGCGCCAGACACGCCTGCGAGCAAGTTTACGTACTCGGCGTCGGTGACCGTGCCCGAGTGGTGCACTGCGCTGCTGAGTGCGATTAGCGCAGACAACGATGCTGCTGCTGCTGCGCGTGCGTCGCCAGTCGCTGCCAACAAGCGCGTGTTTGCGTTCGCGCAGAGCGTACCGATCCCGTCGTACCTGCTCGCCGTCGCAGCGGGGCGTCTCGAGAGCGCTGAGCTCGGACCGCGCAGCCGCGTGTGGGCCGAGCCGAGCGTCGTTGCGAAGGCTGCGTACGAGTTTGGCGAGACCGAAGCGTTTCTCCAGCACGCCGAGGCGATCACAGGCCAAGCGTACGTCTGGACGCGCTACGACCTCGTGTGCCTCCCGCCGTCGTTCCCGTACGGTGGGATGGAGAACCCGTGCTTGACGTTCGTGACGCCGACGCTGCTCGCAGGCGACCGGTCGCTCGCCGACGTCGTCGCGCACGAGATCGCGCACTCGTGGACCGGGAACCTCGTGACGAACCGCACGTGGCGCGACTTTTGGCTCAACGAGGGCTGGACGCGCTGGCTCGAGTGCAAGATCGTCGCGCGGATCCACGGCGACCCGCTCGCGTACGACCTCAAGGCGACGATCGGCCAGCGCGCGCTGCGCGACGCAGTCGCGAACTTTGGACCGACCCATCCGTACACGCACCTCGTGGTCGACGCCGACAACGTCGACCCGGACGACGTGTTCTCGTCCGTGCCGTACGAGAAGGGCTTTAGCTTTCTGCACTACCTCACGACGCTCGTTGGCGGCCACGACGTGTTTGAGACGTTTGCGCGCGCGTACATCCAGCGCTTCCGGTTCACGACGCTCACGTCCGACGACTTCCGTATGTTCTTCATTTCGTACTTTAGCGAGACCGTCGACAAGCGCGCCGCTATTGCTGCAATTGACTGGGACGCGTGGTACCACGCGCCGGGGATGCCGCCAGTTGCGCCGGCGTTCGACACGACGCTCGCAGCACAGGCCGTTGCGCTCGGCGACGCGATGGCAGCGAGCACCGACGAAGCGCAGTGGCGCAAAGTCGTCTCGCCCGAGACGCTCACAAGCTGGTCGGCAACACTCTGGATCCTGCTGCTCGACACGCTCTTGACGCGCCAGCAGGCGCAGTCGAGTGCGCTAACAGCGAGTCACTTGGACGCGATCGACGCGTTCTGCGGCGCGCACCTCACAGCGACTGGCAACGCCGAGCTGCGCTTCCGCTGGTTTACGCTCTCGCTGCGCGCAGACGACCTGCGGCTGCTTGCGAGCACAACCGCGTTCCTGCACGAGCAAGGACGCATGAAGTACGTCCGACCGCTCTTCCGCGACCTGTGCAAGAGCGTTGGTGCAACGCAAGCGCAAGCGATCTTTGACGACTGCAAAGCGCTGTACCACCCGATTGCCGCCAAGATGATCCAGCGCGACGTCGACGCAGCGCTCCAGCTCGCAGCGTGAGCGGAGGTAAGGAGTGCGAGTGCTTGGCAGCGTTTGACGAGCGTCAAGTGCAGATTCGTACCTAACCGAGAACAACCAACTCATGCAGCAGTGTCGCTCAAACGCGTTGCCTATACTGAATGCAAGATTAAAAGGAAACGAGCGCGTGTGCTATCGGCGGCCACGCCACTTGTCCCGACGTCCCTACTGCATGTCGCTGCTGTGCGCCGAGTGTGTGACCGTGTGCGAGTGTGCTCGAGCGTGCCGAAGATGGCTGGTTGTAGTCGGCAGTAAGCGGTTCGGTGCTGCAGTGTCAGAAGGTCATCACATGTCGGGGAGGTCGTCCTCCATGTGCGGCTGCTGCACGGGACTCACGGTCTTCGTCGTGACGTACACGACGCCCTGGAGCGCCGCAACAACCAAGTT
Source organism: Globisporangium carolinianum (assembly GCA_023334275.1). NCBI lineage: Eukaryota > Oomycota > Peronosporomycetes > Pythiales > Pythiaceae > Globisporangium > Globisporangium carolinianum. The sequence goes on along the minus strand of JAASGP010000121.1, from coordinate 15,814 downwards.
GTACAACACAATGAGCCGCGTCCAGCCCGCGTAGTCGCTCGATTGCGCGCAGAGCACGGCAAAGTACAGGATCGTAAGAGCGCGGCCAATGTACGTGCCAAGGAACGGAAAGTACGCTTCGACGCTCACGCCGTAGACGACCGACTTGAGGTCGTACAGAATGACCGCAGCGCCTGTGCGAGCAGCAGTCGAGACGCGAGAGTTAGCAAGTCAGTTTGGGGCGAGCTGCTACGGACTTACAGATACTGCGCAGACGCACCGAATGCCATTGTGTACAGCCCAAGCGCAATTGCAGCCGGCGTGAAGTAGATGAGCATGCCAAAGCCCTGGATGACCGTGAGCGCAGCTGCGAGCGTGTACATGCCGCTCACAGCAATGTCGATGGTGGACGCGCGCGTGTCGTCGTACGGCGTGTCGTGGCTCGTCCCCCAGCCGCCGTGACCGCCACCGCCGTGACCGCCGTTGTGGCTCATGTCGTCCATGCTGCTGTCGCCGTATCCATGTGGCTGGTACTGCGGCACTGCGTACGGGTGCACGTTCGGTGCTGCGTACGGGAGCGGCTGCTTGCCTCGCAGTCCGCGCTGTGCGTCGTCCTTCTCCTCGTCGCCGCCGTCCACTGGCGGGTTACGCATCGCGACGTAGTTGTTCGTTACTGGGTGCTTGAATGCGGTGAGTCCAGGCGCGTGTGCCATATCATTTGGCTGGTGCACACGCTTTGGTGGCGCATTGGCGTGCTGTGGCGAGCGCGCAGGTATAGCGCGCTGCGGCTGCGGCGCGTTCACGAGCGGCTGCTGCAGCTCTTCGTCCGGGAGATCCATGTCGGCGAGGCGCTTCTTCGTTCACGTCGTTGTGTTCAAGTGTACTGGCGCATTCTCTTCGTTCTTTTTCCACGTTACAATATCACTCACTCAATGTTATTGCATGTCAGCAATTGTATTGCGATCTAATTGAGCAAAATCAACCTGATTGGTGGTTTGCTAATATTGCAGTGTGCATCACGGTACACGAAGAACATGATATTGATCAATATTTTGACTGAACAATCAATAACGATAATCGACAAGCTGCTATTTATACGAAACGCTCCATCCCAAATCGACATGAACATATAAGCGAACGTCGACACAAAGATCGCATGATTCTGTAATCGTACTTCTCCACACACGCACGTGAAAGCCATGTTCACAGGTATCATGTCTGCTGTTCATGTGCATGCGCTCGATGCTGCATACGCTAGACATGCAGCTCAAGACAACAGATGTTCGCTCGGCATTCGAACACGACTCCTTCTCGGGCTTGGCAGGCATCTACACGCTCTCGACGTCGCTTCGCTCCTCGGGTGCGATACCTGCTCCAGCATGTACACATCACACACGAGTCACACATCAGTCATCGCATGCAAACGACAGACTCAACGACACCACAGCTCAAGTCGCTCCTGATAATCGCACCGTTGAGGTGCTCGAGACCGAGCATGAGTGCCTGCGTGCCAAGGCGACCGTGGCCCTGCGCTTTCACTGCCAAGTACAGCTGGTTCGCGAGCGCGAGACCTGGGAGCGAGAGGCTCATACTGCCCACGACACCGCGCACGCCCATCGTCAGTGGACATGCATACGAAACCGCGTCTCCATGACCTGCCAACTGACACATACGTCTACACGCACACGCACCGGTTCGCTTCCTTGAGCGCAATGCCCATGTCCTTGAGGAAGTGCTCGACAAAGAAGCCCGGGTCAAAGTTGCGCTTCGCGATGCGCGGCCCCATGTTGCTGATCGACCACGACCCAGCAGCGCCAGCGCTCACGGCGCGGATCGCTTCGGCCATGTCGAGCCCGGCGCGCTTGGCGTACAGCAAACCCTCGACGACGCCAATCATGTTGGTCGCGATCAAGATCTGGTTCACCATCTTCGTGTGCTGCCCAGCACCGGCGCCGCCCATGTGGCGGATGTTCTTGCCCATGGCGTTGAAGAACGGCATCGTCGCGTGCACGGCGTCGGCGTCGCCGCCGACCATGATCGACAGCGTCGCTTCGCGCGCACCAATGTCGCCGCCCGAGACCGGCGCGTCGAGCGTCAAGACGCCTTTGCGCTTCGCCGCGTCGTAGATCTCCTTCGCAAGCGACGGCTCGCTCGTCGTCATGTCGACGATCACGCCGCCGACCTTCATGCGCGACAGCGCACCGGTCTCGGGGTCCAAGATGACCGACCGCACATCGCTCGGGTACCCGACGATCACAAACACGATGTCTAGCAAGCAGACAAAGAGCGTCCAAGCAGCGTGAGGACGTCGCTGGTGTGTGCTCATACAGACACACATACATACACACATGCACACCTGAGAAGCGCGCGACTTCGGCCGGCGAGTTCACGACGACTGCGCCTTTCTCGCGCAGCACTTCGCACTTATCCATCGACCGGTTGTAGACCGTGACTTCGTAGCCTTGGCGGAGGATGTGGCTGCACATGCTCGTGCCCATGATGCCCGTGCCGATCCACCCAACACTGTGCACAACGAACGAACACGGCATCACTCTCGTGAGGCGCTGGACTACGACAAGCCTAACATCACACGTCGCAGCATCGAGTCCTAGTCCTTGCGACCGTACCGGAGCTTGACGCGCGACGCGCTCATGAGGTCCAGTGCATGCGCTTGGAACGCCGCTGGAGCAGTCAGTACCAATAGAGAGAGCGAGGCACAGCCACACAGCCGTCTCAGTCACGCCTCGCATGGCTGCGTTTGCATCCTGCATTGCACCACAGCACGCGCACGTACGAGTCGCTTTGAGCGCCGAGTCGTCGAGCGCGTGCGTCAAGAGGTGGTGGTGCTCGGCTGCTGCGCCACTCGGTGACGCTGGAGCCGCGACTTCGTCCTTGACGCGCTGCTGGGCGCCTGGCATGATGAGCTCGTCATCGATCACGACGCGGCTCTCCGAGTACGAGTTGAACAGGTGCTCGCTCAAGCGGTGGTTGTGCTTGTTGATCTGTATACGTGAAGTACAGCAGCCAGCAGTGTGAGACGCCCATACGCTCGTATACATCAGTCCATACATACAGCTCATACACAGACGCACCTGCGCGACGACGCGCACGACGTATTTGCTCTTGCCGCTGCTCTCGTCGTCCGGCTTGCGCTCCGAGATGGACGCGCGGATCATCGCCGGGCAGCCCATGTAGCGGTAGCGCTGGCGCGGTCGCTTGCCCTTGCCGCGCGGCTTGGTCTTGACGCCGTGCGTGCACAGGTAGAGCTTCTTGACAAAGCCGACGCTCTCGTCGATCGGCTCCTTGAGGCTATTGCGCTTCGCGGCGCGGCTGTTCACGGCCTTGGCCGAGTCGGACGTGCGCAACCGCATGGGCTGGTGCGTCGCGACGCAATACTCGTCCATGGCGCGATGGAAGTCCTCCCACGACTCGAACGACTGCTCCATGCCGACGCACTGCACGAGCGAGCCGTCGTCGTCGGCGATCGCGATCAAGCGCGACGGGTCATCGTCGTCCGCCTCTTCGTCGTCGGGCGCATCGTCGTCGTCGTCGTCGTGGCCGCCCTCCGAGTCGCTGTCGCGCTTGCGCTCCGCGATGAGGTCAGCGTACGCCTGCTGCGCGTGCAGTCCCTGCAGCGCCTCGCTCGTCATGGCAGCGACATCGGACAGGTCCCCGATGTTGCCAGCAGTGGCGTGTGCGAGCGCGTCGCTCTCCTCTCGCTTGCTGCTGCTGCTGCTGCTGGTGCGACGACGGTCCTTCGCGTTCGTGTCCATGCTTGCTTGGTCGCTTGGTTGTCAACTCGCGTGTGTCGAGTGGTGGTAGAAGCGCGAGTGAGGTGGCAGTGAGCTCTTCGAGCAGCGCAGCAATGGCGTGATGAGTGTGTGTCTGAACGAAGTGAGGTGCTTGCACTTTGAAAAGCGCGGCAAGTTACGAATTCGTACCTATGCGAGCAGTCGCACAACTATATCGTACTTCGACGAATGCAATAGTGTGCCTGTGCGCATCCAAGAGGCAGCTTGTGGCTCGCTTGCAGACAACACATTGGACACCACATTGGACAGCACATTGCGCACTCGAGCCAAAGAAAAGGCGGCACGATGGACCGCGGATATGCGCTGCGGTCGTCCGGCATCAAAGCAGCATCGACGCGTCGCCGCGAGCATCGTGGTGCTGATCGCAGCAGCGACGACAACGACAGCAGTGGTGGCGAGGAGCAGTACGAGTTTCAGCGCGGCGCAGCGCTAGCGTCGACTGCACGAGCGAGCAGCAGCAGTGCGACAACAACGACAACGACGACAAGCTCGACGATGAACGCATCGCGGTCGAGTGGCAGCAGTGCATCCGATGCTGTGCGGACGACGAGTAGCAGCTATGCCAACGAAACGCCAATCATCCGGCGAACGCTCTACACGCGCGCCGAGGAGCTGGAGGGCGACGACTATGACCACGATCACGCCCATAATGACGACGATGACGACGACAACGACGAGGAGGTCGACGACGATGATGACATCTTTGACGACGAAGAGGAAGAGGATGACGAGTACGTCGAAGTAGGCAGCAGCACGTCGTTCCGTCGCCACGCGTCTGCACTTGACGACGATGACGGTAGCGAGAGCGATCATATTGCAAGCGGACGGCGTGCATCGTTGCGCAGCAGCAGCAGCAGTGCAGCCGCCAAAGCGCCAGGGTTCTTTGAGCGCCACCGCGTGCCTGGATCGGGTACGCTCTGCACTAGCATATACATCTGACTGGCAGCAGTGCAAGCGACTAACGAACTCTGTGCTACGCAGGCGTTGTGCGACGCCTCACGAGCACGCAGCGCGGCCGTCGCGTTGTGCGCCAGGTCCAGCAGTTCTGGGTATGTGCGCGTGCGCGTGTGTGTTAGAGTCGTCGACTGTATGGGTCTTCGCCATCCGCTCTCGTACATGCGCTGACGCCATCGCGTGGCGCTCTCAACGGCTCTGCAGCAATTCGTGCTTCGCAACTCGTTCGTCGCTGCGAACGTGCTCTGGCTGCTCGCGCCGCTCGCGTGCTTTGCGATTGCGATCGCTGTGCCACAGTACCTCACGACGGCGATCCAGTCGGTCGACGTGCTCACGACGCGCGCGCCAGCGCTGCCGAACACGCTCGACAAGAGCGCGATGCGCGCGATCGTGCAGGACATGGTCGACGGCAAACTCGCAGCGATGGGCGACGAGCTTGCGCGTCTACGCTCGACGCTCGAGTCGCACGAGCGCGACGTCGACGCGCTGCGCAAGTTGCACGACTCGCTGCGTCACGCGCTCGACGAGCAGCAGCGCACGTTCAGTCTTGCCGACACGAGCAGCGCGCTCGCAGTCCATGTCGAGCGCGTCGTCGCCAAGCACACTGACGACTTGGTACGTCTGTGTATCTGTGGCTGTGTGGCTGAACACTGTGCCTTACTGCGACGGACTGCGCCTGACTGTGTGTGTGTGGGATGCACTGTAGTGGACGCGCGTCGTTGCAAAGACATCGCCGATCGAGACAGCGCTGCACGCGACGGCGCAGCAGCAGACAACGCTCCAGCAGACTGTGCGCGAACACGCGACCGAGATGACGGTGCGTCTCAGCTGCTGCTGCGGTCTATATCGATCTAGATCAGTGCGCCTCACTCTGTGTGACTCTGTGTGTATACAGTCGATTCGACAGCTCGCAAGTGGCGCCGACGCGTCGTCCGAGCGCACTGACGAGCTGCTCGCGAGCCAGCGCGCGCTGCGTACCGAGCTGAGCAGCTGGCAGGCGTCGCTTCAGGACGAGCTCCAGCGTGGCCTCGAGCGCGAAGTGCTTGCGATCGAAGACCGCATGTCCAAGTCGCTGCTAGCTGAGAAGCAGCGCGTGCTCGAGAGCGTCGAGAGTCTCCAGCGCGTGAACGCTGCAGACCCAGCGCTCGTTGCGCTCATCGACGGCGCGCTCGTCGAGGCCGAGACGAAGCGAGCAGGACGTGTCGACTATGCTGCGCTCGCGAACGGCGCGACTGTGGTCTACTCGACGACGTACGTACAGCTGTCCTTACCGTCGCTATGCTGGCAGCATCTGGACTGCGCTGACGCGGACAACAGCAGAGCGACTGACTGTGTGCGTGCGTGCATGCGTCGTGCTGGCAGCGACCTGCTGAGTGCGAGCGGGTCCTCGCGCTTGCAGACACTCGCGCGCGCGTTTGGCTTTGACGGCGACGCAACCACTGCGCTCACGTCATCGTCGTACTGCAAGGCACCGCTCGTTGGGTCACTGTTGTCGCCGAGCGCGCTCCCGTGGTGGCTCTCGCGCCACAACGGACGACCCGAGACTGCGCTCTCGGTGCGTTGCGCACGTTGTGGCGAGCGCTTTTGCAGCGTGTCTTCATCCATGCACTCACTCTCTATCGTGCTGTTTGTGTGCCGCGCACAGGAGACAATGGAGATCGGGAGCTGCTGGGGCCTCGCAGGCGCTAGTGGCAAGCTCTCGGTCAAGTTCCCGACGCGCATCGTCGCGGATGCGATCACGATCGACCACATCCCCGAGCGCGTAGCGTCCGACTTTCGGTCCGCGCCGAAGGACGTCGCTGTCGTGGTGCGTCGTCTGTCGAATCTGCTCGCTTGCAGACCGTCACGCGCTGGACTGGACTGACTGACTTTGATGCTGCTGTGCTGTGCCTCGTAGGGACTCGTGAGCGACCGCACAAGCAACACGGTTGACGCAATTCCGTTTGGCAACTTCACGTACGCGCGCGGCGGCGCAGCATCGCAGACGTTTGCGCTTACAACACCAGCTGTACGTCTGTGTGTGTGGATGCTGTCGAACACGCGCGCGACGTGCAGATGCTGCTGAAGCTGACACCAATGGCCACTGTGTCTGTATTTATTGGCCTGCATTCACTGACCTGCAGAGCCAGCGCTCGGCAATCGATGGCATCACGCTCGAGATCCGTTCGAACCACGGCCACGACGCGTACACGTGTCTGTACCGCTTCCGCGTACACGGGACGCCCGTGTGACGCGTTCACGTAGACGACGATGACGCAGTATGTGCGTGTATGGGGGCAGGACCGCTACGCTCAATGCGAACAGCCGCAGTCGCTACTGCGTCTCTATCTCTATCTCTTCAGCCTGCGTCGCGCTACTGCAGCGAGCTCACGCTGCGGTCGATCGCGCTTTGCAACGCGCGCTTCTCGCCCATGCGGACGTGCAGACACGCGCGCAGCCACGGCGCGAGCTGCTGCGCGTGTGCGCGCTCGAACGCGTCGTCGACCTGTTTTGCGATGCAGCAGCAGCGCTGTGAGTCGCTCGCAATGTCCGGCCACGTAGGCCACACACTCGCGCACTGCATTCCATCGCAGCAACGCAACGCACCTCGAGTGGCGTCTCGTGCGTCGCGAGTCGTTCGCTGCACATTGCGCGCACGTGGTGCTCGATCCGCTGGCGCAACGACTCGGGCAGCGCAAGGGACGAGCTGCCGCCCTCTGCTTGATCGATCAGCTGCTTGAGCTCGTCGCGGGTCGCGAGCAGCACCTGGAGCCACTGCTGCGACGCGGTCGTGAGCTGTCCGTTGTGTGTGAGCTGCAGCGTGCGCTTTGTGACCCTGTCGCTCTTGCTATCGCTACCGCCATCGCCAAGACCGAGCGCACGCAGCAGCTCGCGCTTCTCGTACTGCATCGCGTCTAGCAGATCAAGCTGTTGCAGCGCACGCGGCAGCGGGAGCTCGAACGTGTCGCGGCTGTTCGTTGCGAGCGCAAAGCCGTAGTTGCGCAGCAGCCGGTTGTTTGGCAGATGGCCGTAGTTGATACAGAGCTGCTCGCCCGGTGCGTACGCGCGCGTTGCGTGGACTGTAAAGCCGCGCTGGACGTCAAAGCCGTGGACACACTCGTCGCTAGCACAGCACGTCGGTCGCGTCAGCAACGGCTGTGTATGGTATGTATGCCGCACACGTAGACGCACGCGTAGACGCACCCGTTGTCGCTGTGGTTGAACCAGTCAAAGAGCGGGATGAGCGTGAACGGCTGGTTGGTGCCTGACGTTGCGCGCGACTGGAGCATCGACACGGCCCAGAAGAATGCGTCGCGGTCGACGAGACTACTCGATGCACCAAACAGATGCGCGTGGATCGCAGTGTAGACCTTGGCGCTAGAGCATGACAGCGCGTCTGTCTGTTAGGCTGCCATTGCAACAGAAGTAGCTTGCGAGCGTGTCGACTTGGAGCTGTTAGTTAGCACGCACGCACCTCTGCTGGATGCTACGCGCGACTTCGCGGCAGCCCTCGAGCTGCTGCAGCTGTGCGTCGTCCCAGTAGAGTGGCAGGTCGACGAACGACGGCAGTGCGTTGACGTACAGGTCCTCGAGACGCGCGTCCGTGACGTTTGCAAACACGACTTCCGGCAGCGATGAGCGTGGAAAGTTGACGAGCAAGTGCGCGCTGAGCACGAGCGCGTTTGGGACGAATGGCGATGTGCTCAGCGACGGATTGCTCGCAAGTAGCTGCTGCAGCTGGCCGAGGAAGCCCGGCGCTTTGCGCTGCGCGTGCTCGAGTGCACACTCGGCCGAGAACGGATGCCAGGCGTCGACACCTGCCTGGAAGACGAGCTCGTCCTTTGCGATCGGCGCGCGCGCAACGATGCCGACGCCCATGTGTGGGATCGCGCGCGCTTCGATCGCTGCCGAGACGACGCAGCCGCGCGTGCGGCGCACGGCGTCCTGCACACGCTGCAGCGCCAGCGACGACGTCATGCTAGCAGCTGTGTTTGCTGTTGAGCAGCATTTCGTCACATTTAGATGATAAATCCTAATATTTAGCATTGCAGCTCACTCAATCGCCAGCCAGTCGAGTGTGATCACGAAGCCATTCGCGACCACGCAAGCAAGCACGCACATCAGAGACGACGACCAAGCGAGCGCCGCCTGTGCACTGCCACACGACGCTTTCTCTCTCACTGCCGTACACACACATACATACATACACATAACATAGACAAACATGGTGAAAGTAGCAGCAGCGACCGAGGCGCCGAAGACGTCGGTCGAGGAGCTCGTGACGTTCCTGTCGCACCCGCGACCGGAGCTGCGCAAGTCGGCGTCGAGTCTGCTCATCAACATGACCGCGTCGGACCAGGGCATGCACCAGCTGATGTCGCTGCAAAAGTTTGACGTCGTCCGGGCGCTCTGTCGCCTCGTGAGTGACATGCGGCCGATCGCCGAGGACGCGATCAAAGCGCTGATCAACCTCACGGCTGCGAACCCGGCCGTGTGCGAGCGCACGCTCAAGTTTGACCTGCTGAACCGCGTCATGACGCAGATCGACGACGACGAGTGGCGTCTCAAGGACTACTCGATGATGCTGCTTGCGAACGTCTCGACGACACCGGACGGCGCGCGCGCGCTCATGGGCTTGGACCACACCAAGCCGAACGACGATGCGCTCCTGCTACTGCGCGAGCAAAAGATCCGGACGCTCACGACGCGGTTCCTCGCGACCGAAGCTGAGCCCGAGGGCGTCGACGCGGCCACGGGCGACGCCAAGTGGGACGACGAGTACCAGTACGTCGCCAACATCCTCGCGAACATCTCGCAGCTCGCTGAAGGCCGCGACTTTTTGCTCAAGAACCGCGGCAGCACGACGCTCGTGGCGGAGCTGCTGCCGCAGCTGCGGTCGCCAAACGTCGTGCGTCGCCGCGGCGTCGCGGCTGCGGTGCGCAACCTCTGCTTTGACACGGACAACCACTTCTTTCTGTACGACCAGCTCGACGTGCCGTCCAAGATGAACTATGTGCTTGCCGGCCCTGAGACGCTCGACGCCGACGAAAAGGTCGGGATGCATCCGAGCGTCTACCGCCTCGGCGACAAGAAGACGCGCGAGCAGGACAAGCACGTGCGGCTCGCAGCCGTCGACTGTCTGCTGTTGCTCTGTACGACGCGCAACGGCCGGGCGGACCTGCGGCGCAAGAAGGTGTACCCGATCGTCCGGAACGCGCACTTGGTCGAATCGGACGAAGAGATCGGCGACCAGATCTACAAGCTCGTTGACTTTCTCATTCGCGACGAAGAGGGTGAAGAGCCTGACTGGAACGACATCCGTACGAAGGCGTTCACAGACGACGACGAGACGAAGACGGAAGAGATCAAGACCGAAGAGACCAAGGCGGAGACCGAAACGACCAAGGTGGAGACCGAGACGGCCGACTCGTACGATGATGCGCCAGTTGCGCGCTCGCGCCGAGAGCTGCCAGTGCCGTCGATTGCGAGCAAGGACTCGGTGCTTGGCAAACCGCTGCCGAGCGAGGCGCAGCAGCGGCCGGCAAACATGGCAGAAGAGCAAGTCGACGACCTGCTCGCAGCGTCGCTCGCGCACGAAATGAGTCTCCTCGACGTCAGCAGCGACGAAGAGGACGACGAAGACGTCGACGTTGGCGTCGATTAGCGCACTCACACACACGTCCTACTACTCAATCGATGTGGTGCATCTCGTCCGTCCTCTCGCTGTTGCTGGTGTGCTCGCGTGGTTATAACGAAGTGATGGTTTGTGTCGTCACTCCCTCAGTCGCGATAACACCATCCCCACCAACCATTCCGAAGCACCAGCAGCTCACATCCACACAAATGGCGCTTCTAGATATTGGACATTCGATTAGACACAGCTGGGTTGGGATAGGGGCGGGGAAGACTCTGGCGCTCAAGTGCGCCGTCTGCTGCTGCTGCTGCGACCAGCAGACACGACGACGTTGTGACTTGCAGTTTGCATGGCTACAACTACAGCTGCAACGTCGCTATAAGATTATGAGATGCGTTTACGCGTCAAACTGCAGCGGATGGGACGACACGCCCAGGAACTTGTCTTTCGCAAACTTGCGCCGCACGGCCGTCAATTTGCTCGTCTTGCCGACGCTGTTCTGCGTGTTCCAGAGCATCTCCTTGAGGTCTTCGATGCAGTCGCTCAGACTCACTTCGCTGTACGTCGAGTGGTACTCGAGCGTCGGCGACTGTTTACAGGCAGATCAATTCCCATACAAGACACATCAGCACAACATACGAGACCCACGCACACGCCATTCGACATCCATACAGTAACGCACCCAGGCCGGGAGGTCGCGCATCTGCGTGCGTGCAATGTGCACAGCCGCTGCTGCGAGCGTCGACGGCAAGTACTTGATGAGCTTGTACTCCTGCAGGCTTCGGTCAATGACAAAGTGCGCAAACGCATCGACGCGCTTGTCGGTCGTACGTGCCGCTTTCAGGAAGCGCTGGAGGAACTGGAAGCGCGTTGGGAACGTCACGCGGTACCGGATTGTTGCGAGCAGCTGCTCCTCCATGCGAAAGAGCTCGTCGCGCGTGTACGCGTTGTCGGTAATGCGGACAAAGTCGTCGGCTTCCGGTGGGTAGATCTCCTCGTACTTGGACGCAATGAAGAGCGCCGTGATGCCGACGAGCTGGAGCTTCTGGCGCGGCACCGCCAGATCTTTCGACAAGTACGTGTCGATCAAGTGGCTCGCAATGTGGAGCGTCTGCGGCAGCAGGTCGTACTTGGCATGGACGTCGACGAGCCAGTCGAGCAGGATCGCGCGCATCTTCGAGTTGATGTCCGCCTGCCGTGCCATGTACGCGGCGCTCGGCTTGCGCAACTTCTCGTCCGCGAGCTGGTACGTCGTGATGTCTTCGGCGTACTGCCAGCACGCCGCTGCGTCTTGCTGGTCGCTCGAGTCAATGTCGTAGCGCTCAGCAGCAGATTGGTTCTCGGTCTCGGTCGCGGGCGGCAGCAATGGCGACGTGACTTCTGCGAGGTCGAGCGACCCAAACGTGCGCGCAACTGGTGTCGTCGCCACGAGTTTGTTGGTCGCGATCGTCTGCACTGTGCGCTTCACGAGCTGCTTCTTCTGGTTCGCAACGGCCGTCGACCGCTTGACGCTCAGCTTGTTCGTGACGTCGCCGAGCACCGGGCGTCGCGTCGCTGCTGCTGTCGTTGACGTCGATGGCTTGGTCGCACTGCCCTGTGGCTTGAGACCGCGCGGCCGCTTCTCAGCTTTGCCAATGTCGTCCATGACATGGAATGCCTAGCGTCGACACAGAAGAAGCACCAGCAGTAGATGTACCAGCGCGTCAGCTGTGACTGTATCGATCGTAGCGCGCAATGGGCTGGAATCGCTGGCTTTGGGTCGCGCGAATGACGACGCAGGAGACATGCATCAATGGACAAGCGGGTGGGTATTTACCTTGCGGCTTACCTTGCCCGGCCGGGACGAGGCATGCGGCACGGGCACTTCGTTCTCGTTGTTGATGCGCGTCGCAGTCGGCATGGTCGCAGATGACGGAACTGATGTGTGCAGCGAGGGGGAGGATCGAAATGGTGGCGGCGATCGCAGGAGGCTATACACACAGGCGCAGTGGCGTGGTAGATGTACAGAAGCACGCGAGGGACGGCAGGTAGGCAGGTCGTGTGGTGACCGCTGCAAGGAGACGTTGGCGACGGCTGCTGCTGGGCGATAGGAAGCGGCGAAGCAAATGAGCGACTGGCTGGATCGCGGTACTTTTTTCAAAAGCGCGAGGTGCGAATTTCAAATTACAAGTATACAAACCTCTCTACAACTGAGCTCGTAGCACTGGTTTTGAAATTTCGAACACAACATTCAAATACAGCGACTGCGCGTACTCGCTGAAGTACGATATCGGGAGCGCTCTGTTCGAGTTCATTCATGCAAGGTAGAAAAAATGAATCGGGTGAAAGCGTGTTTTACAGCAAATCGCTAATGGTGCTTCATCATAACCAGGTAGGACGAAAAGAAGCTGAAAGACGATCACAGAGTTGCACGCACCTACGTCCAACCTGTCATCGTGACCTGCGATGTCGACGCCAATGATCGCGTCACATAGCATGCCGACATCATCGCTGCTGCTGGTGCTGAAGCGTCATGAAGGCATGAGCCTATCGATGCTACTTCTCGCTCACGCCGAACTGTCACTAGCTCAACACGCACACGAGCGCGTGGACAACAGAGGAATCACAAGTTTCCAGATGCTCGCGCTCGAGCCGCAAGTGCTCGAACGCATGGCGCGCAGTGCTGCGTCGCTGCTATCCAGCGCCGATCTTGCAGTGCCGTCCGTCCAGCAGCAGCAGCAGCAGCAACGACTCCACCACTCGGGTGCTGATGCGCGCTCGTCTATCGACACAGTCGTCACCTCTTCGAGTACGATGCGCTTTGCCCGATCGCCAGGCAAGCAACCAGGAAACGCTGCGGCGGTCGCAGCGTCACTCTCGCTCGCCGATCGACTCGGCGCTGCAAGCGGCGCGAGCAGCCGCGAATTCGCTGCGAGCGCACATTCGCTGCTCGAGCACGAGCAAGCGCTGCAGCGAGCGCTTCGGCGTCAGCAGCTACGGACGCAGTGCGAGCAGCTCGAGCAGCTCCGGCAGCAGCTGAGCCGCAGTCTGTGCATCCTGCGCTCTGGCCGCACGCACGCCGATCCACGCCAGAGCTTCACAGACTGGATCGCGTCGCTCCCGACAGTCGAGACGATGGCGAACGATCGACGCGACGCTGCGCGACTGCGCGAGCAGCACGTGATCGAGCAGCAGTACGAACGCGAGGCCGCGCGCAAGCGCCGACTGCGCGAGTGTGCGCTCATGCAGCAGAACGACTACAGTGCGCTCGATGCAACGGAGCTGACGCGGAACGAACAGCGGCGCCTCGAGTTCGTGCGCATGCAGGACGAGATGCAGGAGCTCGAACGTCAGCAGCGCCAGTACGATGGCGATGACTACGACGCGGATGGCGGTCGTATCGACTCGGACGGCGACCTTGTAAGTCGCATCCAAGCCACGATGCTGCAGCAGCAGACGCTCGGAGCGCAGCGCAAGCAGCGGCAGCGACACCTCGACGAAGCGCAGCGACGCAAACAGGCGGTGCTTGAGCACCGATGGGAAGCCCAGGAGCGCGACCGCATGGGCCGCGAAGACTTGTACTACGTCGAGATGCTGCGGCGACGCCAGCAGCGCGAGCTCGAACAGCGCAAGCAGATGGAGCTGCTCGCCCGGCAGCAGGGCGATCCGATCGAGGCGCAGCAGCGCAAGATCGAGTGCATGCGGCAGCGCGACGCCGAGCAGCGACTCGCCGAGCGCGAAGCCGAGCGCATGCGCACTGAGGACCTGCTCGCGCGCCAGCTCCGATATGTCCTGAGCGAGCGCTCGCGAGTCGAAATGCAGCGCGAGCGACTCGCGCGCAAGCACATGGACGCGGAGGAGCGCGAAAGCCGCGCGCGGTGGACGCTTGTCGCGCAAGAGCAGCAACGCATCGAGGCGCAAGAGGCCAAGCGTTTGCGTGTCGAAGCGCGCAAGCTGCGCCAGTGGCAGCAGCAGGTGCGTGCAGCGTGGATTGAGGCGTGGGACGCGAGTGGGAACGTCTACTACTACAACAGCGTCACGGGCGCCTCGCAATGGGAGAGTCCGTTCGTCGCAGAGTGAGCTGCTCATGCCGACACTTGTTGCAGCTCTACCAACGGACGAAAGCGGCATGACGCGAGTGCTACAGCTCGTCTCTTGCGCTCGAGACACTGGGGCTGCTCTCGTCGTCGCTGCTGTCGCTTGTTGTCTCGAGCTCGGTGGGTGTCACATCATCCTCTTCAGCCGCAGTCGACTCGACTGCATCGCGCTCGCTGTTGCTGCTGCTGCTCGTCGCGTCGGCTTCGAGATCGTTCGAGTCGCTACTGCTACTACTGTCGTCCACACTGTCATCAACATCGTCGTTCACGTCGTCGTCCACATCGTCGTCAACACTGTCACCAACATCGTCGTCGGTCGGGTAGATCGTCGCGCCAGCAAAGTCAAAGAACTTCTCCCACTCGTCGACGGCGCGCGGATCTTCGTGCAGCTGTGCACGTCGCGTCTGGATCGTCTCGACCATCTCGCGGCGGAACGCGTGGTCGCTTGCGAGGCGAACCGCAAGCGCTGCGTACGCCTCTACGGTCGTCACGACCATGTCGGACATACCCATTTGCTCGTACAGCGCAAACGCGACACGTGAGCCCCAGAGCGTCCCGCGGAGTGTCACGACCGGCACGCCGGCAGTGAACGCCTGGATCGTCGGCCGCGCGCTCGTGACGTGAATGCTTGCAAGCACCGCGTCAGCTGCACCGGCGAGCAGCAGCTCCTGCTTGGCGTCAACGTCGTTGAGAAAGAAGATGCGGCCGTCAACGTTGTCAGCACCGGCGTTCGCGTAGATGCGCGCAACGAGCTGGTCGCGCCAGCGATTGCGCGTCGAGCGGCCGAGGAGGAAGATGCGCGCGCGGTCGTCCTGCTGGAGGATGAGTCTGACTGCGCGGTCAAAGTCCGGGTGGAGGTGCAGGATCGACTGGCCGGTACATAGTGACAGAGTGAGAGAGAGCCATGAGGCTTGTTAGTCGACGCTGCTGTTCGACCAGTCAAGTGCCACACACAAGAGACGCGACGCACCTCGAGCGACATGTACATGCGAAAGTCGGACGGGAGGCCAAAGCGGTCGATGATCGCGCCGCGCACTTGATCGCGGCTCACAGTGTAGTCGTGCGGCTCGGGGAAGCTGTGATAGAGTCCGAGCCCTCTGTATTGCACGATAGACCGACGTAGTCAGTCCTCATGTGGTGGGTCGGTGAGGGCGTCGTGCGCTTGCCAGTGTGTGCGCCGGTCAAGATGGCAGCACAACGGCCAGTACGTACTTGAACTGGTACGTCGTCTCCGAGTAGTGCTCGCGGTAGCTCGCGTGCTCGTACTCGCTCACGAGTCGGTAGTCGATCGTCGCGACGCCCGACGTGTCGGGGTTGCCCCACCACACGGCTTGGACCGGTGCGAGCCGCGAGAGCGACAGGAAGTACGTCAGGCGGTC